>JAIUND010000907.1:0-47955 GCA_034699125.1 Gisinianus flammeolus | reverse complement strand
CGACTCCTTTTACCCGGAGAATTGGCCAAACATGCCGTCTCCGAGGGGACCAAAGCAGTCACCAAGTACACTTCGACGAAATAAATGAACAATCAATTAATCTATACATCTCTTTCTGGTTCTCCTCTTTCTTAACCAACGGCCCTTCTAAGGGCCACCACATTTTCCAAAGAGCAAAACAGTCTATAATTTTGGACGATATTCGAATGCGAGTCCGTTCGCAAACAAATATAAATCAAATGACGATATTATTGTATCTGCATATGGTCAATCAAATGATATTCGTTTTATTTTCTTCGTTCAGTTTTTCATATTACAACAAAAATCATATTCTTCTTCGCTAACTAGAAGGAATTATTACTTAAAAATTGAGGGTGTATTGAATTATAAATGCGTTTAATTGTTCTTAATCTGTGAGGTCATGTGTAAAATTAAAATGTAATGAATTTGTCCGACGTGCATTTTAAATACGTACTTGAAGTGCTAGCATGAAGTAAACTTCAGAGTAAAACTGATAGAAGATTTAAAGATGTCATATAAATTTTATCGAATGGAATGAAGAATGATGAATGAATTGAGTTTCTGACTCACGATTTCCCTTGATGAAGTAAACCGACGGTATGGACAGATATCCTTGTAAGCCAAGTTGTGAATTTGGCTGTGAAGCTTCACAGCCAAAGACGTTGGAGCGCTTGTTTCAACACCTTTTTCAATTCTACAACACTTTTATGTTTGACTTGAAATTAAGTATAAAATAATAATAATAATCTCTCGACAGATTTCTTCACATAATGTGTGCAGCCGTCTCTCCAAGTCCTACTGAAAACATTGGTAATTTATTTAACTTGATATCATCATTATTTTCATTTTAATACTCATCACTTGACTTGCGTCATTTTTCTCGCTTTGACTATACAAAGCTTTAAACCGTTTTCATTTGCTCAACTAACAAATTGTCTAAAATACCTATATAAAACTACATTATTATTATTGTAAAGGACTTTTTCAGTTTTACTTGTATCATTGGTTGTACTTTTATTTAATTTACTTGTTTTTGCCACAAATTGTTGGGGTGGTATAGTATTTAAATTCACTGTATTGTAATTTATATATGTATTTTTATAGGTTCGGGTCCGTCGAGTATATCAAGATCAGGACGTGTTAGAAAAAAAAGTTCTCTATTGTAAGTAAACAACTATCTAGACGTAGCAAGTACTTATGTAATCCATACACAGTACATTGTTAATGTATTTTTACACTATTTAGAGCTGACTATGAATCTCTTGATGGATTTGAGAAACCGAAGAAGAAACATGAGAAAGAAAAGCCGATTAAAAGAGAGAAATCTACTCCCAAGGTTCGTTAACTTTTGATTCATCATCATTTCAAAGTTTCTATTCAATTTGTTAGCAAAATAAAAAATGTCCCTATGTATTTGTAAACATGTCATGACATATGTATATAGGTAACGCTGAAAATTGGAGGGGACAACACTCCACTGAAAAGAGGTCCCAAGAAAGGAATGAAGCGTCTGAAACTGGAGCAGATGAATTTACAACACAAATCTTCCAGTTTACATGATATGCTTGACGATGAAGAAGGGGATTTGGAAATTGATTTACCACCGGAATTCGAGGGAAATATGCCTTCAATGTTAGCAGCAGAGGAGATTATTGATGAAGGACTTTTAGATGAAGAGGATGGTGCCACAGAAATTGCTGAAAATACTTCAATAAATCGCTTGAAATCCCAAGCAGAGTCCACCTATTTCATGGAAAAGAGTATGGAGAAAATTAGGAAAACTGGTGCAGTTCATAGTCTTGGGAGTCAACCCGGAAAAATTAAACAAACGAGAAAAGATAAAGGGGTACGTTCAGTATACTTTTAAACTCTGCATGAATCAATAATATTAATACTAATTACACAAATTAATTTGGATTTCATAGTATTAGTTGATGTATTTATATTATAAATATGCGAATTATTTTTTCTAATCTCTCCAATAGAGTCCAAGAGTAACAGCATACATGCTATGGGCTAAAGAACAACGTCCTCATGTGCCCAAAAAATATCCAACTTTAGATTTTCCAGCAATCTCCAAGAAATTGGGTGAACTCTGGTCAACTGTGCCACCAAATCAAAAGAAATTGTGGAAGAATAAAGCTCTTAAGATAATGAAGAAAAATGCAAATTTAAGTGAAAATATGAAAAACTCGGCTGCACCTATGAAACCTAAATTTCCACCGGGAGAGAGACCTGGACCTGGAAGGAAACCAAAAGTTAAAATTTTACATCAAGAACCATCATCTAAAGAAAAATCCTCTACGACAACACCATCAACAACAGCAACAGCTACAAATCATAAAGAAAAACAGCCAAAAGAAGTGAAATTAAAATTTAAAAAGAAATCATTACCACAAAGTGGTTCAAATTCTACATCCACAACCACAAAAATTCCCAAAGTTAAAACATCCCCTCAAACACCTGGACGTCTACCCCCCGGACGTCCACCCGGTAAAGGAAAAGTCCAAGCTAATAGTTCTGCTACTAATGGAAAAGCGTCTTCAATAGGAGGTCATCCAAAAACAAAACCTAGTAAACATAACAACATTGAGAATTCATCAAATAGAAATTTTACATCGTCAACCAAAGGACGACAATCTCCAAAGACTGCACCTCAAACCAGTAGAAATAGTTCGACAAATAGTTTTGCCCTTGTATCCTCTGAATTCACACAACAAACTAATGTGCAAATTAAAAGTGATAAAAAAAAATTATCCACTAATAAAAATACGAGTGTACATAATAATAGTGTCAATGTGTCGAACATGCAAACGTCCTCTCCGACATCGTCTAGATTTCTTCATTCTTCTCCTACAAAGGCACTTCAGTGAGCTTTATATTTTCTACTTTTTTTAATCGTAGTATATTCACATGATGAATTCAGTACATTGTATTGTATGTAGAGAAATGTTAATATGGGAATTAATGATAATAACAATCGTCTCTTTATTTTGTTTAGATTTTCCCCCAGGAAGGAAGACGATTCGGTTATCGGTACGTATATTTTATATATTTTTACTTTATTACTGCATGAGTTTAAACGGACAGGAATTCATTAACTGGATAACTTTGATATTACAGAATCGGCTCTGTACAAAGTAACTGGGACAGCTCCGATTGATGTTGCTGCTCATTTCAGTCTTTTAGGTGAATCTTTAACGATTATAGGTGAACGACTGAAGGAACATGAAGTAAGTTTTGTTTTAAAGCATTAAATTATATTTCATGTGTACATATTATATGAAATATATCATAATAATTATAATAATATTTATTTAGAATAAAATTCTTCCATATTTTTAATCCTTCAAATTTATTTTATTTCAGGGCCAGACTGTTAGTGGAAGTCTTTCTGTTTTGCTTGACTCGTTACTGTGTGCCACTGGTCCGTTGCTATGTCTCACTCAACAAGTTCCAAAATTGAATTGTATACCACCCGAACAGTTGAACAACATCTTGGACAATATTGCATACATCATGCCTGGGCTCTAACCATACTCATTAATCATCCTAAATTCCGATTACTCCCCTCTCTACAGAGAGGACGAAAGAAAGAAGATTATTCAGTTGATGCAATGTCAAAGAACGGAATATTCGGATTTCGGACGAGTAACACGTTGAATGACTACTACTGCGACATATTGTACAATTTAAGTCTCTTTGATATCAGATGAAAATTATATATATACATATATATATATTATATATAAAGACGTAAGTAGTAATCATTATTATTAGTACATCACTAAAATTATGTATTTGAAGGATTTATCATCAATAAGTTTATATCACATAGCAATAATGTTATCTTCTTGAAAGTTAGCTCTAATATATGTATATTGAAGCATGTACATAGTACATATATATATATATATTCTGAAAGGTATTTTGATTTCACACAAGAACAAAGAAAAAAAAATTTACTACCACGTATCAGACATTTGTACGGAAATTTCTAACAGATAAATAATTGAGAATTTAGGTCGTATGTCAAATGGAATTTTTCACTGTGGTCTATCGTTTTTTAGGCTGTGTAGGGAGGAGGGATAACAGAATGCTGAGTCTGAATCTGATTGATTATATCGTAATATTAGTATGAGTAATATTTACAATATACAGCTTCATTTTTATATAGGTAGGCATATAATATAGTCATAATTATGATGATGATGATGATTATTAGTTATGAACTTTATAAATAATGTATGAATGGGACTATGATAGAATGTTGTAGATATATTATACAGACAGATATTCATTGGGAATGTTTTGAAAATAAATTTCGGATGGGAGGGAGATGATAATGTGCAGGACAGACGAGCCAATTTTGTTGTAATAATTTGTATCATAATTATATTTTACGATTGACGATTTGAGTTAACCATTCAAAAACAGCATGATGTAGAATATGTATTATAGTTACAAAACTAAGGAAGGACCTATTTTATATTTTATTTATGCTTGTAAAGAAGTGAACGATCAGTTAATAATTTCAAAAAGTTACTATTCAATTATGCTGGTTCAGTTGCATTACAATTTTAAGAATGACTATTATATTTTGTAATTACGAAATTATGAATTATGATGAAATATATAATTAAAGTAATTAATTTAAATGATAGTTTTCCAGTCTATATTTTAAACGAGAATGAATGCTGAAAGTACAATACATAATATACCTTTTACATTTCATTTACGTTGTATGTAGGTGTATTATAGTAAAATAAGTGAACAGCAGCAGACCAGTGCTACAATAATGTATGGAAAGTGTATGAAATTTAAATAAATATTTGATATTATTTTAATCAATACAATTCGACAATGAATTATTAGCTTGGTAGAAAATAGAATATATGTATATATATACCCTAAAGGGAGAATGACTTTATTTTATCATCATGTAAAAGGTTTTTTAAAAAAAACTAAAATCTACATAAATTTCACATCAGTGCACTACACAAGATACTCATCTCAAAGGAGCCAAAAAAAACTGACAAGCTGTCTAGATTGTTGTGTAAGTTTTCTTCTCTTTTTTTTGTGAAAGGGATTGAAAGTTGACTCACGTCAGTTGAGCGGAGACCATAGCTCGAGGGCAATTTCAAGTCGGATAATGATAAAGCCACGGAAGAGAGAGAGAGAGAGAGGGGGAGAAGGAATAGCAGCAAGCAGAAAGAAAGTATTTCCGCATGGATTGGAATGATGGAATATACAAACTGTAAATCAGAATCCTTAAGAGGTCTACAAGCCTTCCCTATAGCCTTTTAGAAAGATTTTGATGATATTATGGGTAGGTTGAAAGCTCTCAAAAAGCAAAGCACCCTCCAATAACAGCAACACGGTTGACGATTTACAAAACTTGCTTGTTATCATTATATTATGTGAAACGGTTGAATTTGAATTTGAAAATGCTTGCAACGCTTCAAGTGAAACGGATTTTCTAGATTATATATGTGTACAAATGTACTCGTAAATATATGTGTGTTTGCAATGTTTGCATATAGGCCCACGTAAAGAAAATCAGGACAGACTGTATATATTAAACAGAGTCGAGCTTTCCAGTTGCATACAGTATATATTATTATTATAATCTATATGATATTCTGGAGAAACTTGCGTACCTGTAAAAACAACAAAACAAGAAGAACCTACACATAATACAACTCTCTCTTTCTTTCTTTCTGTCTTCTTTTTCCTTTCTTTTCATACAAACCCTGTGAAACTTGAGTATACATATGTAGAAAGTAGAAAACCACAAAGCCCTCTCGCTCACTCTCTCTCTCTTTCTCTTCGCTATGTACTTAATATATTTCCCACGAGTGAGATAAACAAAAGATTTTATTTTTATTTAATCCAGACCGAGAATCTCCCATTCTCTTTCTCATCATTAGTATAATTACTGATATTATTATTATGAAATCTGTTTTTTGTTCGGATAAGAGGAAATTATGATTTCATTTAATTGTATTAAATGTGTATAAATGTATGTCGTGTATTTGGGGAATTCCAAAAATTCGGAAAAAGACTCCTAATGAAATTGTACTGAAGACTACATTATGAAGTTCTTAAATATTTAGCTAATCAAAAATGCTAAATTCAATTCAAAGCTGAGTATTGAAAATGACTTTCACCACGATGTTCATGGATTTTTCTCTCTTATTTTTTACAACTCATCTCCGGTAGAATCTTCTTTTACTTTCTTCATTCTATAAGGAGATATAATATATAAAATATATTATGGTGAGTGGTAAATTTATTCATGCAAGTCTGTAGAGGTAGAGAGAGACTGAGATAGAGATTCTCGCATTTATTTGGTTCGATTTGATTTATTATTAGTGTGTAGTTGCGTGTGTTTTCCTCCTCTCTCCCAACTATGAAAATAGGTTATGTATAGAAAGCTCTGGTTTTTTTTTTGGTTTGGTTTGGTTTGGGCTCTCGGATTTGGATCGAGTTGACATTGACAGCTAAAGAAGTTCTATATGTAATACCATTAATCATGCTCTCAATTCTCTCAATACTCAAGCCCTCAAGTCGATGGAACTTCAAAGCTATCAGTTCTACATTCTACACTGAGAGGAAGGTAACGCTTTAATGGCTATATGTATACTTATCTAATACTTTTAGAGCTTGAATTATGTATCCACACGACTTTTATCATTGGTATTGAAGAGAAGGGGGAGAGAGAAAACGATAAGTCTCTTTCCTCTCTGTGTGTGTCTACGTATCTTTGGAATAGGTAATATTAATATTATCTATTAAATGGTATTTTAAACATTACTCAAAAGGCCTCATGCATACTCATACTTATAGCCTTTAAAATATCTGCCGTCTACTCAGCCATTTTGAACAACTGTCATGATCTCAGAGTTCACATTTTTTTTTTACCATTTATTATATATGCTCTAATATAAATGTACATATCAGATGAGTCATGGCCCATCAGTTAAGTTTAGAATTCCCTACTCCGTTTTTACTTCTTCTTCGTCTTTTTTCTTAACGAAATCTAAATTTGTTTTAAATTCCAATTATCCATATAAAAAATAAGTAGTAAGTAGTATCGTAATCACTATAAGATAAGAGAAGAAACGGAGAGTAGTAAAACAAAAACATTTTGTGAGAGACTCTCAAACTTGAAAAAAATGTTGTTGTGTTGTTGGTTGTTGAGTTTGCGGTTGGAAGTTTTATAGATGTGTTTTTGTAAGCGTTTTTTTACAACACGAAATTTGTGATTCATGGCACAGGTAAGGGAGGTAAAAAGGGAGAAGGAAGCTTTGAGTACATACGTTGATACAATTTTAAAGTGGGGTTTTATGACTTTGCAGTTATGTATACCAACTAACTATGACTAGCCTGAGGGGGATTTAACAATAATATTTACTAACCCGGTCATATTATGCCATATATATAAGTATGTATATAGGTACTTACAGCCTACAGAAAAATAGTCTTTTGCAAATAAAGTACAGATAGGTACATATATAAGTAAATATATCATGTGGTACTTTTAATATTTACCGTATACGAGCTCTCTGTTTCGTTTTCATTTTGTGCGGATCCCAATTCGGAATGAGGGAGGTGAAAAATTGCAATCAATCAATCCTTTTTCCCTTTTATATACGTTTCTGACATTTGATATATTATATTTACCCAATCTATATTTGTGATTGTGACAAATACATGCAGACGAGAGTCTACTAGTTTGTACAATGGAAATTGTGAACTTCTCAAGTGTGTGTATATGTATACTGTATGTGATATGTATTGTGATTTTGCTCAGCTATATTATTTTGTATTGTAAATAAATTTCATATGTATACATACATATATGCATAATATAGGTAGTAAAGTAAAGTAGGTTAACTCACACATTGTGGTTTTGTAAACTTTAAGTGGGCGGGTAAAGAAAGCACGGCAACCGACGGACCGGCAACTTTACCGATTATATATAATATATATATAGATATGTTTTGCAAAAAACGCATACCCATTACATAATAATAAACATGTACATAGGAATAAGTCTCCACGTGTAGTATAATACAGTTTTGTATTATGTAATAATCATAATTTCCCATCTCAAAACTTCTCTCTCTCTTTCTCTCGCATATGACTATGCATACATGTATGGCTCGTGGCCACTACTTTTCTCTCAAAATTTAGATGAAGAGGATTAGATTACACACTTAACTACACTACACACTTTCCTATATATAGCATTACATCTTATTATTTATTGTACGGACGAAAAAAGAGAAATTTGGAAATTTCGGACAGTAGTTCTTTTCTGTTGTACTTACATTTTTATATACCTATGTATATTTTGAATTACAAACAAAACAAAACGTGGAATTATCTGTACGACGAAATGGAGAAAGTTTATCTTATTGTTAATAAAAACTAATAAAATTCGTACTCACTCTTTTTTTCCGTAACGTTTTTATTTGTTGTTTGTATTTTGTATAATATTTCCATGTAATGTGTAATGTGATATGAACCATGAAGTGATTTGACTGTCCCTTTTCTTTTCCTTTACAAGACAGGATAAATATTTAGTATATACCTCCGTCGTCCGTGTAATGATTCAATGTCTCATTTTTCCTTCTCGACGACACGCAATCCTCAATTCTCAATATCCTTTGCAAAAAAAAAAAAATGTACATAATAAATAAATAAAAAACTATACACGGACCGAAACTGAAACGAACACTCTAAACGCCGGGCGTCCTCATTCATTCGAAAAAACTTGAATAATAATTTAATTCACATGGACGCATATAGTGCACAGTTTTGTTTGGAGTTTTCTTATACATAATGTACTTTCCTTTTTCCTTTCCCTTTTCTCTCTTCCCTACTCACACTTTTTTTTCAACCGATTTCCCAAGTACAAACTGCGTGTGTGCTGTGTGTACAGATATATGTTTGTATGTACCTATTTATTTATGTAATATAGTAATACAATGGCTATACAATTCACAATACAATTCCTTAAAAGGTATTTGCATTACTTCATGCAAACCTTGGACATTATCCATGTTATTATTACATGCAGCAAGGCTACGTATAAATTCAACTAGAGTAGAGTTAAGAGCAAAATTCAAATACAAAATATTGTGGGGTGGAAAGTGGAAAGCGGGTTAAATCAAAGTATGTGTGTATACTCACAATTGGACAATGGAACTCAATGGATTTTATTTTGAGAGAGAGAGAGAGAGAGAGTGAAAAATTAGTTGTAGGGTAAAGTAAGTACTAAAGTACTATACAGAGCAATTTTCCATGTGTGTTGTGTGTAGCATTTCATTCGCATCGTCATTTAACTGGCGCCGTAATAAATCTCCGAGAAAATTGTGCTTTCTTTACAAGTACTATTAATACTAATACTAAAACCACTAGGTACATTATTCTTTTCTATTTTCATAGTATGTTATGTACATGTGGAGAGTCGGCGCTTTAAAATAAATTGCACCTCACGGAATTTTAAAATTGTCTACTCTCTCTCTCTCTCTCTCTCTCTCTCTCTCTCTCTCATTTTCCGTGAATATTAATGTACACATGGTCCGTACATATGCGTAGTGAGGGAGTGGAAATGAAAGCCAAGTGTACGCAATATATAGAGACATAATCGGATTATTATGCAATGACGAAAAGGAAGGAGGAGAAAACTTGACTATGCAGTTGATTTGCATTTAAATTACGTCCTAATGACTTTCCTTCATTTCAAATGACAAAATAATACAGAGACGACCGAGAACACAGAGTTTCTCCTCATATTATTATTATTATCATCATTTACAATTACTCTATATACATGTTCCACTTGAAATGTCTTGAAACCGTATCTACATAATAAATGCAAGACAATTCGAATACAAATACAAACAAAACTTTCCCTTTTGACTCGTATTGTGACTTATTTGAACAGTTTGACAAGAGTCTCTCGTTTGAGAGACTCTTGAATGTGAAGTCTATTGATTTTTAAACCTTGAAATTTTATTATGTATTTGTTTTTTTGGTTATTACTATTCGCCGAATAGTATTCGGTAAATCTTTACCCCTTTTTTCTCTTGTACATACAGAGATATCATCATCCATTTCAAAAAATAATGTTCAGACATATTCAAATTGATGTTTATTCTTTTGCTTTTTGTTTTTCTCAACATTTCTTGCATGCACAACAGTTCAACAAGCTACAAGAGATTTGAGCATGTATGCATGCATTTATATGTGTGTAGGTAATCTCTTTTGTGTATAGTTATTATGATGCATGTAAGAAAAGGCCGGGATAAGGATTGGAGTTGGAGTTGGAAAGTTTTTAGCGTGGGTACGAAAACCATCGGAAATTTGCCATTGCCATTTGTAAAATAATGAAATGCCGTGGTGGTTTGGAGTCCATAAAATATTATTAGAGATGAGAGAAGGTATGGTCGAGTTTGGTGAGAAAATCCATGCAGTTACCATATGGTTTTTTTTTCGGTCCGAGTCCGTCTCTCTCTCTCTCTGTCTAGCTTGAAAACTTGAACCATCTAGAACAGAGAAAGTCTATAATATTTCATTGTATACAGTCGGCAGAAGGAGTAGTCGAAGTAGTAGTATTCACTACTCTTTATAATCTATGATTACATACAAGGATTTTTGTTTTCCCTTTCTCAAAGATTTCCATGTATATAAGATATTATGTACATATGGCATTTAATAGTGTCCGTACATTGCTATGGATTTTACGTTTACGTTACGGTTTAGGGTTTTAGAGTTTAACTACAGGGATTTGACAGATATTTGAGCAAACTCTACCTCTACTTCTCTTTCTCTTGTTCTCGTTCTTGCTCTTGCTTTTATACATTACATTACAGATTACCCAGACATGTATACATAAAATATATATATATAGGTACGTATATATATATATATAAATATATATGTACACGGAGAAAGTGTTGAAGGGAAACGGAATGGAAAACGACAGAGGGAAAGAAGAGAAAGAGAATGTGAATAGTAAGAGATGGACTTGATGAACTTCACAAATGACTCTGACTATCTGTATAACAGCTAATTTCTTCAATTCCATTTTCGAGCTCATCAACCTCTAAAACAAACCTACAACCTAAAAACTCACATTCACACTCGGCTACATTTATTTTCAAAACCGGTCTAAATGCTAAAATGCTAAAATGGTGAAACTAAAATACTCAACCGGTTTCTCTCTGTTTCGGTTTCCACCTCTTTCTTCTGTATTAAAGACTTTCTTTCTCTCTCTGGTTCAAGTATCTTTCCAAGACAATGGAAATGGAATCCTCTTTATGAATCGACCATACCATAGCCATAGTCATAGACTTTTCCATAGGTAATTTTCCATCTATAATATACAATGTAAATACTGTGCATGTAAAAGACACTACACTACATACATATTTTCATTGTCTATGTGCTGATGTCCATAGAAGTTTTCTACTTCTACTGTGTACTGTCAACTACGTGTATTCATGTCTTTACATATATACATATCGTATATATAAATGAGTATATGTGTGTAGGGTTTCATGGTAAATGGATGGTAGACGCCAGAATGGTGTTGGTAAGTTAGTTGAGGACTTGGATGAGTTTGCTGAGTGTCGAGGCCGATCGTTAGTCGGGTTTTTGTGTTTTTTGTTCCCCCTTTTCCCATGCTGTACGATATCCTTTCCTATCATATGCTATATTATGGCAAAATGCTCAGGCTTTCATTTCACTCTCTCTTTCTTTCTTTCTTTCTCTCTCTCTCTTCCCACTTCCCTCTGTGTAGAGATTCTTTAGGGTAGAAAGAGAAAATATAGAGAAAGAGAGTTTCACTGTATTTCACTGTATTCCAGTTTAGACTGGAACCACTGGAACTGGAACTATATATAATGTTAAAGAGTTTTCCGAGTTGGATTTTGGAAGGTAGTGGTTGGCGCCTGCGACGACATTGAGAGTGGGTCACCGGAGCGCAGTCTCCCACTTCTTATCGATGTGTCTTCGCCATTCTCTTTCTCTTTCAGACTCACCTGCAGTGACTGAATCGATCCCTTTCTTTCAGACTTTCTCTCTCGCTCTCTTTCTCTTTTTCCCTCTCTTTCTCCCTTTCTCTCTCTCCCTTGTCCTCGTCCAACAACCACACACAACATCCCCAAAAACTCACACACTCCAAACTCCAACTCAACTCAACTCAACTCTGTTTCAGACTCAGACTCTGGTTCTCTGGTGTTCTCTGGTTCTGAACAGCTCACAGCCTACAGCCATATACAGACACTCATGTATGTAACACACTATAAAATAAAATATAAAATATGTTTCATGTTCACCCACTACATATATATAAGTATATATTGACTGGATATATATATATATATAAGTCTGAGCCATGTGCAATATCCGGTAGAACTTTATACCCTTTTATTCGTCTAATTCTACATGTATGAAGGCAATATATATTTGGAACTATATATTCATATTATATATATTGTAAAGACGAAAGCTAAAGGCAACTTTTATGGGGAGGAGGAGGAGGAGAAGAAGAAGAAGGGAGAAGCCAAGCCAAAAAGAGAGGAAGAAGAATGGAGAACGTGCAGTTTTTCATAAGTTACCCAGAGCGGAGAAAGAGAAAGAGAGAGCGAGAGAGTGGAGAAAATACTTTCTATAATAATACTTCCAAAAAATATTATACATATGTGTGTGTGTGTGTGTACTTTCTTTCTTTCACTCTTTCTTTCACTCTTTCTGTTCTCTCTACCATATTTACATAGATATTAAATTTCATCCTGTCGCTAAATATACGTTTTTTCCATGCAAAACTCAATTCAGTCTTTATACATAGGTATAGACAAAACACACACACTTTCACCGTATTATACAATTCTTTTTGGCTTTTTGGGAGTCTACTTTTCCCCTTTTTTGGTTTCGCTTTTGGTTTCCAGTTTGAGCTTTGACTTGGCTTGGCTTTGACTTTCAGATTTTTGGTTTATGACTGAGAGAGAGAGAGAGAGAGAGAGAGAGAGAGAGAGAGAAAGTAAATGGGATATGGGGACTTGCATTTATAATTTTTTTTTTGTATATAGGTAGTCTATAAACTCTCAATTTCATTGTATTTAGGGTGGTGATGAGCTCACTCACCAAGAAGCGTTGAGCTTGAGCGAAAATTCTCGAGAGGTCTCAAAGAAAGAAAAAAACGTTTTTGAAAAGAAAAAGAAGAAAAGAAATCTATATGGGAGCAAACAAAAAAAACGTGTACTCTCTTTTTGTTCAGAGTGATGGTGCATTGTTAATGCAGAAATGTATATAGAGAAAATGGAGGAGAATTGACATTGATATTGTCAAATTGTCGATGGATAATCCAAATTAGAAAATACCAATGAAAAATAATAATAAAACTCTGTACTCTTACGATGTCTTGTAATACTAATAATAATGTCTTTATTGTTATGATGATGATGGACTTTTATTTGTATGTATATAATGAATATGAGACGACGAGGATATAACTTTCTCCAGGGGCATTTTGTATTTGTATTTGATATCCCCGTGCATGTGTGCAGTGTACAGAGAGAGAGAGAGTGAGAGAGAGAGAAAGAGGGAGTAAGGACATGACGGCTTCTGCTCCATAAAATTCTCATATTTTATTATGACTTGATATTTATAAGAGATAAGTATGTATTTGTTATTGTAGCTTGGACGAATATGGACTATGCACTATGACTATGAAGGCATTCTCATATTCCTCCTTTTTAAACATACGACAAACGAGAGAGAGCGAGAGAGAGGGAGAGAGAGAGAGAGAGAAACAGAAAGAGAAAGTAAAGAGAACGTCGAGACTACATGTCAGCGACAGTGACTGTTGCGTTCCCATATAATATCATCCATAACCCTTTTTTTACTACAGAATATCAGTCCAAAGATGTGTTTTGTATATTTTGTACATTTTATATACCGAGTAAAAGTAAGAGTAAACGAGTACAAGCATAAGCATAAGTAAAAAGCAGAATATCATGGCATATGGTCTAATGTGGCTTCATATTTATTCGCATCTCTCTCTCTCTCACTCTCTTCTCCTCTTTCGTTATGGTTTTGGCATGAAATTCCTTGCTTCAGGAGTAGTTGCTAGTTGATAGACTGGATAGTTGATAGATCCACCGAGCAAATCCACATACATACACAAAATACAACAGAAACCAGCGATACATATGACTTTTACATCCTCACACAGACTTTCCCTTCTCTCTCTCTCTCTCTCTCTCTCTCTCTCTCTTGAATTTTAGCTTCAGTTTGAATTGAGCTCCATGGGCTTTACTCTCTAGCTTTAGCTTCAACTTTCTAAAATAAAATTTTTCCCTATATATATTTTTTCAACAGGGAATTTTACATTGAACTAAAGAGAGAGAGAGAGAGAGAGAAAGAGAATGTTGAATGTTTGCAAAACTATGACTATGTCTGTGTGTACGTGAATCTGTGTGAGTAGTAGCAAATGGCGAATAGCAATAGCGACTAGCAAAAGCAAACGTGAATTTGGTCGTCGTCGACATCGTCGCCGACGAAATCGAGATAGCGCTCGGATGAAAGCCGCCTGGTTTTGCTCTTGGTTTGGGAATATTGACTGCATATACCAAGAGAGAGAGAGAGAGAGAGACCAAGAGACTGAGAGGAGCAAATGTACGTATGTATGGCCATACGCGTGTAGACTCCCTCTTTTTCTCTTTCTCTCTCTGGTTCTCTCTCTTTTGCTCCTGATGATCTATAATAATTATATATGTGTACAAATACACATAGAAATATAGGGAACGTATGCGTGTGTCTGGGTGGGAATTTGCACACATGGAGTACAGCTATATAATTACTATAGTGTGGTGTTTTCCCTTTCTGTATGTACTTGGATTCTATATGTAAGATTGCATCTGTGTGTATGGAGAGAGACTACTGGTACTACTGGAGTATGCTATGAAATGGAATGGTTTCAGAGTTTCCGAGTTGGAGTTTAAGAGAGAGAGAGAAAGAGAGTGAGAAAGAGAAAGAGAGGCTTTCAGTAGTTGTGCAGATACGCTACAGATATATATGAGTATGCCTAGTTGTATATTTTGCTAGTTGCTAGTGTGTTCTGAATATATAACGTGTGAGTTGAGAGAGAGAGAGACAGAGAGAGAAAGAAAGAGAGTTTTTGGAGTAGGAAAAGACTCAGTGTGGAGGATTGGAAGGGTCGGTTTAACCCTCTCTGAGTGAGAAACTGAACGAGATGATGGAAAAGAAGGAAGAGAAGTAGAAGTAGAAGTAGAAGGACGAACCAACATCCAAAAAACCAAGAAAGAACATAGAGCGAGAGAATAGAGAGAGAGAGAGAGAGAGATCTACAGAGGGAGACCAACCAACGAACCAAGAGGAGGAGGAGGACGAAAAATTCACTCACTCTCATCGCATCCGAGTCTCACCATCCCATAGAGGAGACCTAGCTGTATTTGTTACGTGTGTATTTATGTATTTATGTACAATTTGGAATTAGGAATAGGGAATAGGGAATTTTGTGAACAGTGGTGGTGTGTCGGTGCTGGTGGTGCTAGTGCTGTGTAAGACTAAGATATATAGAAAATATATAAGATACATAGGTATATATATGTACGAGTTTTAGAGAATATATACGGATAAAGGATACGGCCAAGTATTTTCAAAGGAGGGAGAAAGAGAGAGAGAAATTTCAGGTTGTGGGGAAATCCATCTACCTCTCACTCTCTCTCTCTCACACACAGTAGTCCCCCCATTAAATACAGTACCACTGAGAGAGAGAAACGTACAGGAGCGGACTCACTCACTCAGTCAGAGGGAAGGAGAGACAGAGATAGAGAAAGAGCAAGAGAAAGAGAAAGAGTCCAGTTCAACTATTTCAATTGTCAACACAGTCAACAGTTACAAGTTACACATAGACGGACTCGATATACACGAAACCCTCTCTCTCTCTTCACTCACTCTCTCTACAAACTTTCTTCTAGATTTCTTCGTTTTTCTTGAGTGATTTCAAAATCCCCCAATTATTATTATTCCTATTCCTATTATTATTATTATTATTAATGCAATTTAAATTTGTGCCTATTTACTACATAAAAAAATTAAATGTTAAAAAATCATCACATCATTTCAATTCATCAATATAAAAGAACCACACACTAACTTTCACCCATACTTTCACTTTTAACCCCTGATTTCAACAATGGTGAAAGTGACTTTGTAACAAAATTATCACGCTCTCTCTACTCAAAGAAAAGAAAAAAAAAGAGAACAAACTGCCTTGGATCGTTATTAAAAATTGGGATTTTGGATTTTGGATTTAACTACTGTGCAGTGAAAATTTCAAAAAAGAAATACCTAGAAAATCCGAGTGAAGATCAAGGAAAATATATTATTAATGATTTTTTTAGTTTGAGTTTTGAATATATATTTTTTCGAGAAATGGCTGAGGGAAAGTGTAGTCATTGGATTTGTACAAGGAGATATGGTGTGCGTGTATAATAAAGAAAGTGAAAGATAAAGAGCATGAGGAAGGTGAATCGAGTAAAAGTAGAGAGAAGAAGAGTGTTGGTGGGTTTGAGGGAGTTGTAGTGATAATGGCCACACCATGCAATTAAATTAGCATTTTTACAGGGACTTGCCAATTCCCAATATACTCTCGAGGACTATACATATTCAACCTTTTTTTTCTTCGTCTTCTTCTTATTCTTCTTCGTATTCTTCGTCTTCATCGTCTTCTACTTTATTCTTCATCGTCTTCTCGTTTCAATTCCTTCACCCTATTTTCCCCCCTTTCCTTTTCCTCTCTCTCGACGACGACTTGGTCTTACTTACTAATATACAAATTCGGTTTTTATTCGGATTTCTAATATTATACTACTTCTACTATACGACTTACTGTAGTCAGAATAATTTGGGTATCCTTTGAGACGAAAAGAATACAAGAATACAAGAGAAACAAGAGAGAGAGAGAGAGAATAAAAATAATACTCCATGGCGAGTCCACCTTTACATTCATCTCATCTGTCTCTCGTCTCGTTGGGTCGTCTCTCATTGGCAACTTGCAAATTGAAATCCCAGCTCAAATCCGTTCACATTCTTGCCAAATTGTCATCATCTGAGGGCATCAGTCAAAAACCTTCGTCTACTCAAGCTGGAACTTCCACTTTGATTCTGAGTGTACTTCAAATTATTCGTCAAGTTGAGGCGGCATGAACTACCAAGTTGAATTGACTCAAATGTCTCCTCCTCGGACATTTGCCCATTGTCATTGTCAGAATCATAAAGAACAAGAACAAGAACAACAGATTTATCTCCATCATCTTCATCATCATGACGTTAGTTAAAGAGTCTTCTTCCTCTTCTGTGAATGTGATTCGTCCCGGAAGTCAGTTTCAAATTTCTACTACTTCTACTCCTACTACAGATACAATTGGAAGAATTAGTCAAACAATAATAATAATAATAATAATAATAAAGAGAATTGAAATTGGAGTTGGAGCAGAAGGAGCTCAAAGTGAATTAATTCATATTGGAATCCGTCATCCCAATCAAAATCACATCAAACACTACCAAATTTATTACAATTTTTCCGTATTATTACTACTATTATTAACATTATAACGCCTTCCTTTAGTCTAACGATCAGAATTCACTGAATTCCTATGTAAAAATGGTACAAAAGTGTCTATTGCAGCAAAAAAGAGCAAGTGTTAAAATTTCAATTATTTATTACATATGTAATAATAATAATAATAATAATAATAAAAAATTTCTCCGTAGTTTGTTCAATTCTCTCATCTATATATTCTGATTATTCTGTGCCTCCTCATTCAAATTGTGTGTTTTGCGTTCAAATTCCTTATATATATTTCAACTCCATCTCCGTCGCTTTTACCAAAAAAATTAATACAAATTTAAAAAAAAAAAAACTGTTTGAGGAAAAGAGATTTCACTGCCGAAAAACAAAAACATTTATTATTGTGAATAAAGTTCATATCAAAAGAAGACAACAAAAAAAACCATGAATTGGTCTTGCCGGTCAATTGAAAATCCTCTTTTGAATTTAAATCCCCATTACGAAATCCCCAAAATCCAAATAAAAATGAAAATTCAAGAGTCATTACAACAAAACAAAGAGGATTTATTCATGTGGAAAGGAAGACACTCAAAGGATTTTTACTCAGATGAAACATGTAAAAAATAAATTACTCTATACAAACTTCAAACAAACAAATCCAATAATACAAAAAAAAAAAAAACAATATTCGGATTTACTGATACAGAAAATTTACAAAAAACAACCAAAACAAAAGATCTGTATAATTCCATGTGAAAATTCTCCATATTTCCCCTTGAAAATCCTCTCAACTCTCCAAAAAAACGGCAAAAACCCAAGAAGTAAGAAGAACGAATTGCACAGGAGTTCATTTTTTCCATTTATAAAACACAGAGGAAAGTAAGTATAAGTATATATATAAAAAGTAGGAAGGAAATGTTGTTAAGAGCCTAATCTACCAAAGTAATGAACAGTCTAACGATATAAAGAGGGATTTTTGCCTTAGTTAATACAAAACCGCGAATAAAACACACACAGCAGTCCAGTTGCTACTCTGCCACTGCTGTCGTCGACGACGTCATTTTAATGTCTCATCTCATTTCATGTCACATTTTCTGTCTCATTTGGCCAAACAAATTGTAATATCATCGTCGTTACTAATTTCACTTTATATACCTCTCCGTCAAAAACCACCCACACTAAACCTTTCGTCCACCATTAAAACAAACGATAAGGTGACCATTAAAAATATTTAAATGTATATACAACCGAAGAAATGTGTGTACTAAAGAAAGAAAAATATACATCAAATCTACGAGAGAATCCTCTCAATTCTACTGAGGAAAGTGAAAGTGAATTCTAACGAATTCCTGGGATTTTTCCTTGAGAAAAAAAAGCACAAGAAACTTTTAAAAAAAACGAGTGAAATTTAAAGCTGAAAAAAAGGGAGAAAAGTAACGTGGTGAGTTCAAGTTGGGGGGGGGGAGAGAAGAGCTGTTGCTGTTATTTATACACTTACTTGAATTGAACGGTGTGGAAGAAAGAGAGAAAAAGAAAGGGAAAGGAATGTTACGACTCCGACTAGAAGAGTTTCAAAGTGCAAAATTAATGGTGATGTGAAGGAGAGAGTTAGTGTAAGTGTTAATGCTTGGAGAAAGTCTGATGTGAATGTATAAATAATGTGAATGTGAATGGGAATGTGTGTGTTGCATTTGTGAGTGTGTAGGAGGGGTAAACAAAAAAAACCTCCAAACCAAACCAAACCAACCAAACCAAAAAGAACCTGAGGAACAGAAAGATGACACGATGGTCTCTCATAATCATCCCATGTAAATGTGTGTCAATACTACCAATCAAATGAGCCAAAGCCAAAGTCAAAGTCAAGGAAAGTGCTGCGGGGAAATTATTATTATTATTCAAATTGTTGTGTGTGAGTGAAGGAGTTTCGAGTTTCGAGTTTCGAGTATTGTGTGTATGAGATATCGCACTCGCTTTTCCTCGTGACCTCATCATCATCATCATCATCATCTCAACAACACATTGATATTTGACAAGGACCACGTAAAATCCATTTGCTCTCTTCAACTGTCCTTATCGTCTCTCCTCCTGGCTGAGGAGGAGACGACGACGACATCATTTTGACTTTGAATTTAAATTCAGAGTTTGAATTTGGAAATCCAAACACCAAAATATACTTGGTCCGATTATATATATATATATTCATATGCATACGTCTGTGTGTGCGTGTTCAGTGGCCGCCGTGTGAATAAAGGAGAAAATCCAAAAGTGAGAGTGAGGACTCTCGACAACTCAAGAGTTTTCTCCTTCTTCGTCTTCTTCGTCTTCTTCCACTCACCAATTATTGTCAACTCGACGTCAAACGTCAAACTATCCGCTTTCCACTGTGACATCTACAACATCATCTCTCTCATCTCGTCATCATCATCATCATCATCTTTTTTTTGAGGTTTGACTGGTTTGAGGTACAGAGTGAGACTTGAACGATCGTGTGATCATTTCATCATTATTATCATGGAGCTCATCACTTAAATCTCTACATCTTTACAGCTCAATAATAAGTCATTATCCATTCATTCAACCATTTAAGGTAGCCATTTATTACTTATATACCGATTCTCCATATTTGTATTAATTTGCACTAGAATTAATTTGCTTCAATTAGTTGCTGCTACATATACATAGTAATTAACAAATGGAAAAAAGCCGGCTTTTACACATGTTGGAAGATTTTTTGAATTAGGTCACAACAAAATCCGGATTTTCTAATGGTTTGTTATTTAATTATTTATTTATATTTGAGTTTCAATTGCGGACAGATGGAAAATCCAAATTGAATTTCATGCTCTGTTGATTTCATCCTCTCGAAATTCCATTAAAACCTGGACACATTCTGACTAATTCTAAAATCCTTGGGGCTCAAAATTCTAGAGAAATCTGAATTTCTATGACTATATATTTTTTAGGTTTTGGGGTAAGAAAAATTGGGAATTAAAATTGAGAATTAAATGATCTGTAGATAGAATTTACAAATAGAATTTATAACTGTAGATTTTCTTGGCATCCTTCAAAATCCAAATTTGTCTTTTTCCATTTACCTATTAGAATGAAAATACGAAATGGAAACTGTTGATTTTTTTCCCTGATTTACGGTACGATTGTACCGTAAATTCCTCAAGAGAACAAAGAACAATAGAAACCGCTAAATATCTAATCTGTTCGGATCTGTACGTACAAATTACAAAGTACAGATACCAAATACAGACTACAGACGAACGACTGTGTGTGTGAATTTCATGTTATGGGTCGGAGAATGATGGAAATTGAACAAGGAAAAAAGCCACGTTTTTTGTGTGTATGTGTGTGTGTGTGTGTGTGGATGATACGGATTTTAAATGTTAATGTGGAACACGGCACATTGAGGTTCGATAGAGCTGTCATCAAGTTAAAAAGTTGGGAGGATAAAACAAAAGGAGGAGTAGACAAAGTGATTGTATTTTGTAGTGTCTAGTGTCTAGTGTGTATGGGCAGTATGGAGTAGTGAATTGTACATTCATAGAGGAACTTGGGCCAAAGTTAAAACTTTGAGAGTTAAACTCAAGTTAGGCACAACGTACAACGCACACAGTTACACATCCACATCCACATTGAAAGGTAAACAAAAGGGAAACTTTGTCTTTACTTAAAGTTTGTATCGCATCACATCCCATTCCATCACATTGCATGGACTCATCATGTTTTTTTTCCTTCTCCTCGTCTTCGTTTTCGTCTTCTTCATCTTCATCTTCTTCGTCTCCTTACACCATCATCCTTCAAAGTTGGAAGGAAAGAAGAAGAGAATGAAACTATCTCTTACAAGTTTGGGAAACCGAGACTAAGAATAATAAATAAATAGATAGTTGGTTTGGTACGTTGGTTGGACCAAAAACAAAACAGAGCGCCCTTCTCTCTCTCTCTCTGTCTCTCTCTGTCTGTCTCCCACCTTTTCCCACATCCCACCAGTTGACGATTGACAAATACTTCTTGTCAATATTCCACACACCGTATAACTCACTACTCAACTAACTCAACAAAATATCTCTCTCTCTCTCTCTTTACAATGTCTAACAAAGTCCCTGTTTTCGTTTTCGTTTTCATTTTCTCACTGTTATCTCTCAACTTCAACTTTAACTTGTACCACAAATCTCAAAATCTATACCAACACACACACACACACACACACACACACACACGCTCACATATGTATAATATACTTTCTACATTTCTCAAACCACCACCCTCAAAAATACAAACATGCTTGAATGTTGCATGTAATTCCCTCATTCCGGGGTCGTTTTTCTTGGAATCAGTCACACTCACATCCGACTCATACAATTAGATTTGATAAAATATCTGTATATTTCTGTATGTGTGTGTGATGATTCCTGCTAAGGGAATAGTGAATTGAATTATTTGTACTTATTAAAAATGGTTTAAATCCCACAGTTCTCTTTGCTAATTGCTAATTAGTAATTACACAAAACGTTATGAGCTCTTCAATTTTATATGCTTTATGTATATGTTTCCCTAATTAGTAATTACCAATTTCCTCATATGAATTTACACACGGGCGGGAAATCTGTGTGTGTGTGGTGGATTATCCTCAATTGATATGGTACACAAAGTGCAAGTGTGATTGAACAAAGTTGATTTACTCGAGTGAAATTCGAGTAAATCAAAGAGATTAGGAAAAAGGAGTTTCTCAGAATACGATAAGTTTTACGAGTATATATGCTATGTGTTTTCCCTGGGAATAAATGAAACGAGCGAACGATGAGAGAGTACAAAGAGTGGAAATGTACACACAAAATACAAACACACGGAGACACACAGACAGAGACAGAGACAGAAACAGAGCATACATAATAAAATAGAATGACAGAAACAGAGCATACATAATAAAATAGAATGACAGAAACAGAGCATACATAATAAAATAGAATGAGTGTTTTGTTTGTTTGAGTATTCCTGTTCGGGGGGAAGAGAAAACTAAAGTCGTTGATGAGCTTGAACTGTAAAGGTGGACGTGAAGTGAATTGAGATTTAATCCGTTTTCTCTCTCTCTCTCTCTCTTTCTTTCTCTCTCTGTCTATTTCTGTTCCTTCCAGTGACTGCTTTCACTTTACCTTGTTGCTTTTTTCTCTTCCATTTTCCCTTCACCTCTTGTATACATTTTTCTGGTACGAATCCACTTTGCTTGTATTTGTATTTGTAGTTGCAGTTGTCGGTTTTTAGTTACTTTCTTTCTCACACACATACACACACACACACACAATTTTTTCACTTCCGCTCAGCTCCCTATTATTTCTTTACTCTTTACATCTGTGACACATAATCCCTCCTTTTCCTCTTCCTTTTCATTTCCTTTCTCTTTCTCTTTCTCCCTCTCTCTCTCTCTCTCTCTCTCTCTCTCGCTGGTACAAATTCACATTTTACATTCAACATTCGGCTGGAATTTTTTTTGTCCTTTAGCTTAGACTGTCCAAACTTTTTTCTCTCTTGGTCTTCGTTCTCGTCCATTGGTGACCCGTAATGGTTGTAGACTTTAGACCTATAAAACCTAGGAGAAGGAAACCCATGGCTTGACTATCGCTTTCATGGATTTGGATTTGATTTTGATTGTGGGCCTCAGACTGTGAGAGTCTCTCTCCTTTTCTCTCTCTCTCCCTCTCTCTCTCTCTCTTTTTCTCAGTTCGTCTCTTAGTGCCCAGCGTCCGTTTCACTTTCACTTTTCCCTCTATCCAATCAACTCTCTCTCTAGTCCGTTTGTAATTGAATCAAGGCACTTTATGCTCTCGCTCTTTTTTGTGTGTTTGTTTCTATTTCTATTTCTCTCGCGTCTTTTTATTACACAACTGGAGAGAGAGAGAGAAAGAGACAGACAGAAATAAGAAAGCACAGATGGACAGAGTGCAAAAGAAGAATAGGAAAAATCTACACTGTATTACAATTCTATTAGCCAGATTCCTACAGCTTTAGCAAATAGTAAATAGAAAATGGCAAAATATCTATTTTCCTCAAGAAGTCCAATGTAGGAAAAAAACAGTAAGTACAATACAAATACAGAGAGGATACAAATAAAATATAAAATCAAAATAGGAAACGAAACGTGAGGGAAACAAAAAATACAAGTACAAAAATAGACTCACTCCGTCAGAGTCTTAAGAATAGAAGAAGAAGCATCAAAACATAGACAGACATTTGATGTAGGAAATTGAAATGGGGGGAAATGGAATGAAGGAAAGTAATTTAATTGAAAGGTGAGGGAGGGGAAACAAAAATAATACAGTACAAGTGTAAAAAAACAAAAATAGGAGAGAGAGAGAGAAATCAAAAGAGAAAGTAATTTACAAAAGAGGCCTTGAAGTAAAGTAAAGGTAAAAAAAAATCCAAGTTGAAATTTAAATTGAAATTGAAATTGAAAATGAAGAAAAGGGAAAACCGAAGCCGATACGGACAATGGACTCTTTGAATTGGTTAAAAAAATAACATGGACAATAAAGCATGGAGGAATACACATATCAGTATGACATGAGAAAGCGAGAGAAAGCAAGAGAGAGAGAGAGAGAAAAGGAAGGAAATGGTTTGAATAATAGAAAAGTTGAATCTATACCTGTAGATAATTGATTGGGAGTTATCAATTATGTGCGTTCAGTTTTTCGTTTGAGTGACTGTCTGAATTTGAGTAGAAGATAGCCCAAGCCATATGTTTCTATTACAAGTATACAATACAATATATGTATATACTATATATCCATCCACCCTCTATTTTTGTTTCATGTTTCTTGTTCCCCATTCATTTTCTCTACACTCTTTTCCACGCACACACTCTCTCTTTCTATACGTAGTACACACACACACACTGATAGACATTGTAAAATATCCCATGGATAATAATGGAGCTTCCTTCCGTCCATCCTATGTCTTTTTTGGGGGCCATCCTCATCGTCATAGTCATAGTCATAGTCATTTTCGTTTGTCGTTTCGTTCCATGTTCGACCTTTTGATATGGGGAAAAGATAGGGAAAACCCGACACATATGAGAACAACAGCTAACAGAAGCGAGAACGAACAGAATGAGAGAAAGCAGGCTATAGAAAAAAAAAAAAAGTATGGATTGATACAAGTCTGGCCGTCGTGTCGTTGCTACTGCTACTGCTACTGCTTCTTTACTGCTGCTACTTTGCTGTGGCTGTTGCTTTTTGCTGTTGGGTTGTCGGTTGTCGGTTTTCGTTGCTGTTTTCGTGGTCTTCATATATCGTGGTGAGTGTCATTGGCCATCAGCCATGAGGACAATATCAACTATCGAGTATCAGCAATCTGCCATCAATAATTCCCAGGAGAACTTTCCCCCAAAACATCAAACACTCCCCATATAAATATAAATATATCATAATATCCTTTGTGTACACTGAGTACACGTGTACACACATAGACACTTCCAACACACGTATAGATTTCCCTTTTTATACATTCTCCTATTTTGTTAGTTGACTGTTTGGCTGTTTGGTATTTGATATTTTGTATTTCGTCATCCTCATCGAATCGAGCATCGAGAATCGAGTTGAGTTGAGTTGAGTCGAGTCGAGTTTTTTTTTATACTTTTAGCCATAGCATTCGTTTTTCTATTGCTATTGCTATCTTATTGCATAGACCATCGTTTTTCCTATTCCTATTCCTATTCCCCGATCATTTCCTATATACTGAGTTAGTGTAGATGTATATTTTGTATATTACGAGTACAAGTTGGCTGTCACGGAGCTTTTACTCAAATATGCATGAGTGCATTCAATGAACGGACGAGACAGAGAGGAGCAAAAACTCCTATACTTGTCAACCATCCATCCACCACATGAACCATGAACCATCCAACAACGACAAATGCCAGACGTATAAGATAGAATATACAACTATACTATACGAATGGACAGACGATTGATCCTCGAACGCATACAAATACACATTCGTTTGAATATGTACAGACGATATACTTACGATACGTACTCAACGCCAGTCGTACAGATATTTGTGCCAGACTCCGTACGGAAAAATTATCTGTACATATTATGTACAGACATTTCCTGACCTATTTCGACATTCTAAATTCTAGATTCTTAAATCTCTATTTAGGTTTTAGAATATACAATTTAGAATTTAGAATTTCCAATTCAAAAAAGAAGACAATTCTATGCTATAAATTTATTGGAAAAATTTAAATTTAAATTCAAATTTAGACGATAAGTCTTCTCATTAAAATTAATTATTACTTTGTACTTGCAAAAATTTTGGGCCGTATTCGGGATTCTGGATCTTAAATTCTAAAGGATTTTATTTTCCACAGAGAAATGTGGACTAATTATTTGATTATTTGATTTTTGATTGAGAACTCAAACTATATGTACTATAAAGCCAAAGACTGTGAGCATATCTATATTTTCTGTATGATGTTTTTGAATTGAGCAATGTGTATATCAGACTTAAAAATAGACATGTGGAAGAATCCTAAATGAACGAATCCGTTCGTTCGTCTAGGATTCTGATTAATATATTCGAATTCAAGGTAATGGAAAGAGAGAGGAGTTGATTCGTGTCCTCGCACCTGTCCTCGCACTCCATTCCTCATTTATCAATATGTCTCTAATTAATTTTCGACATTCGGACGACCATTTCAAAGGGAAAAGGGAAATATCCGGCTTTCATTTTCTTCATCTTTTTATAGACTTGAGGTATGTACAATGAGATTTCAATTGAGAAAGGAATTTTATAGCGTCTATTTACTGAAGTTTAGACATTTATTATTAAGGATTCTGAAAAAGTGACATTTTTATACGATATGTACACAGAGAATACTTCATTGCTTTTTAATTTTATTTCAGCATATAGTTTGGATTTGGAGTATATAGGTTTGAAATTCCAAATGTGCAATTCTTCCGATACAATATTTCATAGAAAAAATGAAACAGAAATGTAATGAACTTCCAAATAAATTTGTCAATTTTCACAGTTTTCTTTTACGTAGTCTACATGACTAAATGTGAAATGAGGAACTGGTTTATGAAATTCATAATTACATGAGGAAATGAGGCAAGAAAATCATTTACATTTCAATTAGGAGAGCTGATGGAAATTTGCAATCATTCACATAGAAATATCCCGGATCTGACGCGATGAGTTTATCAGCAGGTTTGTAAAAGATCTAAGGAAAATTAAGTCAGAGTCTTTGGAAATTCCGTGTATTTTGTATTGTAAATCAGAATTTTGAAGGATGTGTATGAAAATTTAAATATACTGATATATATGCTTTTGATTTGAATACTGTATTTTGAACTGTGCCTATATATTTGCCTATATCTGTGCTCCGATTGAAATGACGATGGACTTGAATTATATTTCCGACTGATAAGAAGGTCAATTGTTTACATATATACAAATGAAATAAATCATGTATGTATATGTGGGGACGGATGTGATCGCACGATCCTCTTACAAATATAAATGCAAGGACAATAAAGTCTTCATGCTCCCCCCCAGATCTATAGATAGATATCTGTAGATATAGACCAACTACGGATGTGCGATATATTATGTTATTATATGAGAATTGGGAAACAAACTTTGAACTTTATCCAGATGAGTTCAACTCGGAAAACAAATTAATATCCAATTTCCCTTTACTCAACCGTTTCCTTTTTAGGAGTGAGCCGAAATACCGTTGCCGTTGCCGTTACCGTTACAGATAGTCCAATTAAATTAATATAAAATGAAATATAAAATAGCGCGAGTTGAGAACACCGAAACCATGGAAATCGACAATGTAACCGTCACAAATCTGTAAATTTTTGTGTTTGGTTTCCATAGATTAAAATTAAATGAGAGAGAGACAGAGTCAGAGACAGAGAGAGAGAGAGGAAGAGAGAATTGGAATGTGTGGAGTGTAGAGTGTAGACTTTTGGGAATTTCGGTAGAGTTTCCACTTGAACTGCTGTGGATTTATCTATGTGTGCCTGTGTCTGTGTCTATTTGTCTATATGCTCTGTATGTATTGTATTGTATCTCTGAGTATCTGTCTATAGAATCTACATTGAAGTGGAGTAGATACTAGATAGTGAGTGACTGAGTAGATGTATGCGGTTGTGGTTTTCACGGTTTCATGTCAGTCAATTTCCTTGTTCTCTCTTTTCCTTTCCCTCTTTTTGCTTCTCCATAGTGAAAACGTGAACGGTCTAACCGTAGTCTAACGTCTTGAGTCTCTCTCTCTCAAGTCTCGAGTCTCGAGTCTACTGAAGCCTTGAGAGTCTTGGGGATTCCAATTACTCACTCAATCCAAACTTCAAAATCGAAATTCGAATCCGTATCGGGTTCGGAATTCAAACAGAAATTTCTCTTGTAAATATATATATATAGGCACGAAATATCTGTGTATATACATATACAGGAAAGGCGGAAGAGAGAGAGAGAGAGAAAGAGAACAAGGAAAGTAAAATAGGAATAGATCTACAGATACAAAAAATACGGATACGGACTTGTAGTTATGTACAGAATATAGTACAGTTATTGTACGATATGTATCAGATTCATATGTAAGAATGTACAGACATGTGTGTGAAACGACCGGGAATATGGAACAAGTGAATTATGGATTAAAGTATTCAATGTGTCTGTGTGTGTGTGTGTGTGTGTCTACGTGTGCTCACAGATCCTCCCTTTTCCTTTCCTTTCGATTGATTGTGTTGACTCGCCGATTATGTCCACTGTGCTCACCGACTGTCCCAAATTCACTAAGCAAAACACGCTATGTCAACGTTCAGTCTCTCTCTCTCTCTCTTTCACTCACTATATCAGCCGTCAACTCGCCTTCGCTCTCGCTCTCTTTCTATTTCTATTTCTCGCTCATCCAATCTCATTCCCAAATTCAAACATGATACAAAAACGGGGTAAAAAGACAAACACACTTTTATCATGTATCTCCTCCGCTTCCACGCACTTTCTCTCACTTTCCATCAATTAAACATTTTTTTTTGTTTTTTTTTTTTGACAACAGAATTCATGGGAATTTGTATAGAGAAATCTCTAATCTCAATATACTGATAAATTTAACTTGCATGTTTTTCCATTTTCCATGTTCATGCTAAAAATTATTCTTTTTCTAAAAAAAAAAATAGATTGTTGAGGAGTTCATACTTGATTTATATTTCCAGGATTTTCTATATAGGATGATATTTTTTTTTTTTTTTTTAAAAAAAAGAGTGTAATCATTCAGAATTCAGAGTGTGTGAGCAGAGTGAAGGAATGGCGACAATTATACAAAGTTCATAATTCATATATGGAAATGCGAGTAAATTTAGTAAATCAAAGGAGACTGTAACAAACGGGGGACTTAAGGGAGGAGGGGAAAAGTTTAAAATAGGCAGTTGGAATTAAAGATTAAAGATAATGTTTAATTTAGATGAGAGTGAGAGTGAGTGTGTTTGGAAGGAAAAGGAAAGTAGATGAAGAAAATGAAAATGGTAATCATAAGTTGGAGCGTATGTAAAAAAAAAAAAAAAAAAAAGTAACATGGAGAGCATAATAAGCGAGTAATTAATTACGGTGTACGGTGTGGCTATGTATTCAAACGAGAAAGAAGAGGAAGACGAGAGAGAGAGAGTGAAAGAGAGACGAAGAAGTGAGAGAAAGGTAGAGAAGAGAGAGAGAGAAGAAAAAAACTTTGTGCCTTTTGTGCAGTTTCAAGTTGGAGTTGGAAGGAGAGGTCATTAAAAGTCTACAACTTTTCTCTCTTCTTTTTCCTCTTCTTCTTTTTTCTCCTCCTCGTCAAGCCCAAATAAGCCATAAGCCATGAAGAAATCTGAGCCACTTGATTCGAAAATTTTCCGGCGGCTCAAGTCTTTTCCCATCCTCCTTCTCTTCCTTCTCCTGTATATTTCTATGTCATGTCCATGTATTACATATGTGTTTACTGAGAGATGTGTAGGGACTTTTTTACCTCTACTCTACAAAAAAAAACGTATATATTCCTCCGATTTTACTAGGACACACATTTTCTACATTTTCTACACATTTAACTCGTTACATCAAAAAATATAGGAAAAGAGAGAGAACGAGAGAGAGAGAGAGAGTGAAGAGGAAAGTGTGACAGGAGAGGAGGAGAAGAACAAGGGAGAAGTTGGAGGCGACTGTTTACCAACCAGGAAAAACTAAAAGTGAAACTAGCTCGTACGTGTGAGTTTTAAGTGTGCACGAGAACACGTATAAAGTATTTAATATTAGATTACTTTTCACATTAGCTTTCACTACACACACAAGTGGAACGACTAGAATGACGACGAAATGAAAACAAAAACAAGGAGGCGAAAACGAAAACGAAAACGAAAACGTAAAAGAAGAAGAAGAAGGGAAGAAAAAGTCCAAGGAGATTTGGGTTTCTCTTTCTCTCTCTCTCTTTCGCTTTTTTAACTTTCAACGTATTTTTTGCAGTTTCCACAGTTTGTATTTTGTATTTTCATTTTCCTTTTAATTTTATCGTTAGCTTTTCCATGTATATTTTCTCCATATTTTTCCTTTTGTAATATGCGTTTACAAATTTTTTCAATCAACTCACAAAATCCTCCTGACTGAACTCTTTTTTTTCTGTATACCTTTTCGTTTCCTCCTTCCTCCTTATTCTATAAATTGTCTTCTACCTCCAAATGCAAAAAAAAAACGGTAATTTAATCCTGTACGGGAAATGAGAAATAACGTGTGTGTAGAGAATTTTAAGCATTTAGTTTTTTAGTCAAAAAGTCACGTCACACCTGTCACACACGGTAATTCTCAAATACTATACCACTTTCTCCACGCATTGTCAATCTTAATAGAGAAAATTTGTACTCTACGCAATTTTCTACGCACATGCATATGTATGTACAATTTACAAAAAGTACATGGCTTTGATGCTTTGAATTCCATTTGGAGTTGACAAAAGACAAAACTGAACTGAGAGGATTGGATTTCCAAGTTTTTTTTGTTCTATAACAAAAAACTCTCTGTTGAATTTCTCACGTTGGAATGGAATGGATGATAAATTGGAGGGATGATGAGCAAAATTTGGAAATTTGGAATTAGAGGAGTAATTTAGCTATGGCATGTGGGATTTGTATATACAATATATCGTGTGTTAAGTTCACAAACGAACTATAACGATTTTCCTTAATTTGCGGAAATGCGACGACTGCGTCCGTCTTTGTGGGTAAAATTCTGAAAAAATTCAGGGTGACAGAAACGGTCATGGCAGACAATAATGTCTCAGGACCCGCAGCTCCATCTTCAGCCGTTTGACCTTTGGAGCAGGTCAACGAAATTAAGGAAAATAATTATAGTTCGTTTGTGAACTTAACAGACGATATACATACATATATATATTACATGTATAAAACCCGGGCATAAAATGGATACACAAATGCGACGAGTGTGCAGCGAGGGACATTAGTCGGTTTTTATTTATAATTATATATAAAATTAAATGAGACCGAAATTACCTGCAATAATGTGAACAACAGGGGGACGAATTAATTGGGCCAGACAGACGATAGACTTTTCCTATATTTATACTCATTTACATTCGGAGTAAATCCAAATTGGTGTGTGTATATATTTGGACGATCCAAAATCCCAAATCCAAATTTTCCAGATGTTCCGATTCCAATTCTACAAAATCCAATGTCGACAAAATGAAATGAATGTCTTGTTTTGTTATCATCGGACAGTTAATTACAAAATAAATCAAAATAATAGGCCATTCGTATATATGAGAAATGGAAGGAATGTATAGGATGATTATTACGATAGAGATATATGAGAACGAAGGAGAAAGAGAGAGAGAGAATTGAGCAGATCCGAAATAAATATTAATTATACCTGTGGACAAAACTGATGCATAGTTAAGTATACAAAATAGAAAGGGAAATGGAACACGAGAAACCACAATTTGACAATTTGTCTGATTGTGAATATTTTACTATACACAATTCTGATATTGATATTTTTCGATATTCAATTAATTAATATAGCCACTGATTTAGCCTGTATGGAAATCAAATGGAAATTCAAGGTGAATTCGCAAATGTCTGAATTCCATATGAAATTCAACAGTTTCATTAGAAAATAGTCAGAATTTACTAAATTCAATTTAGAATTTGGAATTTGGACTTTTGCCTTGTATTTAATATTTCTTTTCAAGTTTTGACGAAAACAAAAACAAAAACAACAGCTTACAGTTACAGCACATGCAGATTTTTTGGAGAGTAGAGTAGAGAGTAGATTTGTAATTTGAAATTACTAATTTGTAATAATTCTGTAACATCCATAATAATAAAAATAAGGAGGATCAAAAGGAAGGATTTTCTCATGATATGAAGTATCGTATATGCATATGGAAAAAACAGTCCAAAGTATTTATGACGCTCTCTCTTATCTCATATACAGTTTTCGCTTTTTCGCCTTTGGAGAAAGAGTGAGAGACAGAGAGAAAGAGATGAAAAATAGCTCAAAAGAAAAATCTTATTAGAGATTCTATTGAAGATTAATTAAAAGCGTGGGATAGTCCACTTGAGTTTACCCCCATCACATTTTTTGATTTCATCTACAGCACGAACTTGACGGGAGAGAGAAAGAGAGGGAAAGAGAGAGAGAGAGAGAGGAAAAAACTAGAAACTACTATAAAAACTTGCAACATTTTCCAACCAGACTTTTAATTTTTTCTCTCTCTCTCTCTCTAAATACATTTAGACTCCCATTTGCTCTCCTCTGCAACTGCTCCGGCTGCATACAGTTCCGAACCACGAAATGGAGAAAAAAAAGTCAGGCGTCACACTATTAACTATTCTACACAGAATTCAGACGTCTACATTATTCCATTAAGTACACACCTACATAATTTTCTATTTCATATATACATGTACATATGTATTGTAGGTATTTCATGCGGGATACACACAAATAATTTCCTATCTGTCTATCTGCATATTCAGAATATCAGAATAAAATGAAATACATGAAATGTGTAGTAATTTTTATATTACACATTTTATTTCCTACTATATATATATTTTCTACATTGTACATAAAATATATCGTTGGAATTGGAATTGAAAACATTCATAACCGGAAAAAAGGCCTTAATCAAATGTACGCACGCAACACTCATTTTCTCTCTCGTATGTGTATATACGCGTTTCAAAAACATTCAAAAAATATTAACAACGTCCTTTATATGACTATTTTTCTAATCTCACAGTTGAATTGAAATGTGTGTCCAACCTCCAACCTCCACATCCACATCCACACGGGCACAACCTATAAAACTCAAACTGAAAATACAAGTACAAGTTGTTACAAGTACATGAAATCATGCAGACTTTAAACAATTAATGGGGACATGAACAACAAAAGTTGTATAAAAAGTATGCTGTATATTTTACATATGACATGAAATTCATTTGACAAGTATAAAATTGACTATATAAAATTTAATTATTATCATCCATCATCCAAACGAATTTGTAGTGTAGTAATAATACAATACTTTGAGTTAAATAACTATAGTGTGGAAAGTACACTCTGTCAAAAATATATCAAAAAGTATTTTATATTGATCCCTTTTCTTTCCTCAATTTATTTTATCATCGTATATAAATATGTAGGTGAACTTTTGTGGATTGAATTTGAACATTTGAATACTCTCTTTTATTAAAAATTCATGGAGTGTTAACTGAAGGAAATTGAAAAACTCTTTTTTTGACTGGAGACTTTTTCTTGTGAGTTTTGACTCAAAACTTTTGAGAGACTTGAATTTCAATAAGGTTTGATATGTCGAGTTATTGAATCGAGAGTGACGAGGAGTGTGACGGGAAATTTCGTTAAATATTACTCAATTCAATCAATTTTTGGTCTATTTTTTCTTGTCCTACTAATTTTTGAGTGCAGAATATACTGAAGCTGAAGCTGCATCCGAATCCGAATGAGCGAGTTATGCAATAAGTTTCTGTGTAAAATGATTTGATGTGTTCGTCGTTCGCAGCAGGAAATAACAAAAATCTGTCCAAATGAGAAATCAAATGAGAAATCAAAATGAGAATGTTAGATGTTAGATGTAAAATCAAAAAATACAGATTTGACTTTTCACCATCCTAAACCATGAAAAATTCTACATGTCCCATGTAAATTAGGATTGAGAGTGCAAAAAAAAAGTTTCAAAATCACTTGATTGTCATCAAGTCAAGTCAAGTCAAGTTGAAGATGTGGAGAGAGAGAAAAGAGAAAAAGTTGAAAATAATATTTTCAACTTTTTCTCTTGGATTTTCTTCTCATATATTTTCAAAATATGTGAGAAGAAAATTCATGGTGAGAAGTCTCAAGTCTCATCAAATACTGGATACAGCCCTTGATTTTAGTTTTTAGTCTATTTTTTTTTGCTTTCCTTCATTTCCTTCAACATGGGAAGATGTGTGTTGTGTTGGTAGTGGTACTGACAATGAGTATACTGAGCCGACTCTTTGGGAAAAAGCTTGGAGCTTCTTGTTCTTGATGATGATGATGAGCTTTCGTCTTTCTCTCGTTTCCCATCTTCATCTTCATCTTGCATCAGACACACACACACACACAGATATTACTGATAGAAAGGATGTACATACATAAACATTATCAACTAGCAATGCCAGACTAAAGTTACTGTGTGTGCAGCTCTCGTATGTATGGTTTGGTTTTGGTATGTACATACACATACACACATACACGCGTAATACTTGAGCATGTTCAATGTTCACCAAATGAGCTTTGTAAACAATTCAGTTGTTCCTTCTTCTTCTTCTTCACTTTTTCGGCTCCACACTCTTCTATTTTTTCGCTCTCTCTCTCTCTCTCTCTCGCTCTCTCTCACTTTATATCCCTTTCCCTTACGCTTCTCAACTCTCGCTCTTCGTTGTTTTTTTCTTCTTCTTCTTCTTCTTCTTCTTCTTCATTTCCCTCCGCTCTTCATCTAATACTTTTGTAAACTTTGTTCTTATCTTTTATCATCTCAAATTATATCAACTTTTCTCACTAATTCTCTCTCTCCTGCCAAACGATCAAAATATTCCAACTTTCATTTACATCATTACACATTTCAAATCTTCGTAATTCATTCTCAAGGCTCTCTCTTCATTCTTCATTCTTCACTCTACAGATACATGGAGGAAACTGTAGGAAACGGGAGGAGATTTCAAGTTTTTACTGTTTTTGTTTTTTGTGTCTGTCTTCAACGGATTCAAGATCTCCTCCCTTGTTTTTCTGTACATATGGTACAGTATACAGAAGAAGAACAAAAAATCCCTCAAATACAGATATCTGTAGCATACATGCACTCAACATACAGATATGTACGACGAGAGTTCTCGTAATGAATGGGAAATGTTTAATATGTACATATGTATACTTACATATGATTTTTGTGTAAAATTTTATGTACACATTCGGACTCGCGCACTGCACTGTCTGTCCCAAATCTCATCAAAGAAAATTTGTCAAATGTTAGAGCAACCCAGATAGAATTGGATATTTGGAAGCGAGGAAAAGTCGCTCGTAATCGTTGTCGTAATCTACATCGTTCAATTTACAAAGTGAACGAAAAAAATTGAGAGAGAGAGAGAGAGAGAGAGACAGAGACAGAGTTTCAGGTGATAAATAAATGAGGGATGAAAAAAATGATAAGAAATGAGAGACGACTGCAGCTGGAATTGAGAGAGAGGGAAAGAGGGAGAGAGAGAGAGAGAGAGAAGAGGAAAAGCGGAAGTGACGGAAGCGATAAAGTTGGAAAAAATGAGAAGGAAATAACTGTCAAAGAGAAGGAAAGTGTTGTAAAGCATGTTGAGATAAAATAGCCAAAGATTTTTAGTTTCAAGACTTGTCACTGTGTGTGCGTGGCTGTGGATTGTGGATCTATTTTCCATACATATTCCACATTTTTTCTTTACATCCTCTACTTTTTTCCCTTCTTCTCATCTCATCTCATTTCATTTCATTCCATAGAAGAAAAAAAAATATATATATCCCAAGCCAAAATCTGTACATATAGACATACGCATACGATATACATAGAAAGACGAAGACGAGGACGAAAGACAGCAAAGAAGAAAAAAAAAGCAAGAGAGTTGTACACATTTAGCATTTACACACACACTTTCCGCCTTTACTCGTTCGTACCGTACCGACAAAACCGACATCACAAATCCAAACCGAGCAAACACACATACACACACACAGAGACACAGAGAGCACTTACACGCATTTACACACTCGTATACTTTGAAATGCTGCTTAATATTGATTTTCCATCATTTGCAAAAGCAAAATGTAAGGTTTTCTCCTTTTCTCTCTCTCTCTAGTTTTCCTTTTCGTCTCTCGTCTCTCTATGATGAGATGAAACACAAACTAATATGTCGCCCTCCAATTCCTCTGCTCTGTGTGCTCCCTTCTAAATTCTACATTCACACTTTTCATATTTATTCCAATATATCCATATGTTATTTTTGCATCCTATTCATGAGACCAAACCAAATCCAAGAAAAAGGCCGTCTTGAAAATGCAAAATGCAAAATGCAAAAATTCTCTTGGACAATTAATTAATGTGAAATTAAGAAACATTTGTTGTGGTTTGTATATTAAAATTGTAAGATTATTCCTCAGATTTTCCTTGAGATTCAAAAAGATGAGGTTTTCAAATCGTCCGTTGTCTTTCCAGGAAAAAGGGAACAATTTTGTGTACACATGGGAAAAAATAAACAAATACACACGCCAATATATTCCCTCTCTTCATGTAAAATCCGAGAGAGAGAGAAAAAAACTTTGCATTTTTATTGAGAAAAGAGAAAGTTAATAGAGATAAATTTAAGAATATCTATAGTAGAGATTTCACACTTCTTTCCTCTTTCTTTTTGTACAATATTTTGTACCCACACACCCCACGAAGAAAGATTTTAAAAGAGTTTTTTTTTTCTTCTTCTTCCTCTGCAGCCTATACATATGAAAAATAAAATATATGGAACTGAATTTTGTTTTTTTTTTGTTTCATTCACCATCATCAGGATCATATCTGAAAAGAATTTGGAGAGGGGAAAAAAGGCAAACAGAAAAAAAAACAATGAATAGCTCCAGCTCATGAAAAAAAACTACACTCACACACACACACACACATATATCGTCTGTTAAGTTCACAAACGAACTATAATTATTTTCCTTAATTGGGTTGACCTGCTCCAAAGGTCAAATGGCTGAAGATGGAGCTGTGGGTCCTGAGACATTATTGTTTGCCATGACCTTTTCTGTCACCCTGAATTTTTTCAGAATTTTACCCACAAAGACGGACGCAGTAGTAGCATTTCCGCAAATTAATGAAAATCGTTATAGTTCGTTTGTGAACTTAACAGACGATATATAACTGATATATATATGTAAGCAAACAAAAACATATAGCTTCATATTAGTGCGCATCACATTTACTTGGCTCTCCTTGGAATTCTGAATTTTTTTTCAAACACTAACGATATATACGGATACGTTTCTTTATGTTTTTTTAAGAAATTTTTTACACTAAAGAAAATTCTCATGTATACAGATACATACTTGGATATACAGAGATTTTATAGCAGGAGAAGGCGGCAGATATATGTTTTTTATCTTGTCGAATCTAGAAAATCTTGAGGAAAACTGAACAAAGACGCTCTCTCCTCAGTCCCTTTCATACATTTTTTTTTCACTTTCACTTTGAGTTTCATTTTGAGTTTGAATTTTCATTTGGATAAAAAGCTCACTCTCCGCCTTTTTGAAGAGTCAGTCTGAAACTGAAACCGAAACCAAATTGGAATCACAATCAAAATCAGATTTATATATATTTATATGTGTATATAGTCTCCTCGTCGGTTACTGGTGGGGCAAAAAAACCTGGAGCTTTTATGTTAATGTAGCAAACACACGGAAATAAACCTTCATTTTCATTTTCCTCTCTCTCTTTCTCTCTCTCTCCAGTATTATTATTGTAGGTACATTCATATATTTATCCTACTCCTTATCGTCCGTCTATTTTATTATAGTGTTATAGTGCACACATGAAGACTTTACCGAGTGTTTGAACTCTCTCTCTCTCTCTCTCTTTATCCGAAGTAGAAATTTCTCATTTCCCATTTCATATGATATTATGCATACATATATAAACTTTTTGTATGTCAAGATTTAAAAAGTGTATCCAGAAGGAAAACATTCGTTTTTCAACATGAGAGTTCTGTTTACTGTTTACTCAAAGTCTCTCTCTCTCTTTCTCTCTCAATACCCGGCACTTTGAAAAGCTCACAAAAAAAAAAATCGGAAAATTGACTTGAAAATCAAATAGCTCTCTTCGTCGACTGTATTTATACACACACGCAGAATCTTTCATGTTGTGAGGAAATCTAAAGGAATTGTCCAATTACAAATATATATATCGTCTGTTAAGTTCACAAACGAACTATAACGATTTTCCTTAATTTGTGGAAATGCTACTACTGCGTCCGTCTTTGTGGGTAAAATTGTGAAAAAATTCAGGGTGACAGAAAAGGTTATGGAAGACAATAATGTCTCAGGACCCAACGCCGCATCTCCAGCCGTTTGACCTTTGGAGCAGGTCAAGGAAATGTTTTTAAGAATTCTGTGATGGAAATTTTGCTATAATAATATATATGATGAAAAATGGTGTTGGAAATTTTGGAATGGGGAGAGAGAGAGAAAAGAAGAGAAAAGTGTGAAGGGACAAAAAAAAGGAAGTTTTGTATGTGTGGCGTACAGGACTTTTTTCGAGAGACATGGAAAAAGAGAAAAGGAAAAAAAGAAGCGGTTTCACTTTCCAGTGAAAAATTCAGATGGTGAAATATTTTTTGCTCTATATATACATATATATATCAACTGAATAAATAATAAAGAGCGTCGTCATCGTAAAATTATGAGTATATGAGGATAAACGGTGTGTCTTGTGGTTATTCCGCGCGTCTTCAGGTTTCGGTTCTTTTCCTCTTCCTCTATATAACTGGAACTCCTCTGTGTATTTGTATTTGTATGCAAGGAAAAAAACTTATTTATGATGTAACAAGGTTACTTTTACTTTTAGTTTTTTTTACTAGGTCCTGCAAAGGAAATGTTATTTACATATATAAGATATAATGGGGAATTTGTGTATGTACTATGGGGTCATTTCGTTTTGAATTCAATAACACATGAAATGTGGAAAACGAATGGCCAATTTCCCACATATTATCGCTGTTTAGACTGTGTTTACACAAATCCTCCTTATTTGTTCATCGTTCGCTTTTGCTTTTGCTTTTTTTGCCTGTAAAAAGAAAAACCATAAATATGAAATGAAAATTGCTATATACTTTCAATTTACATGTGGAAAATAATTCATGATTCGTTTTTTCTTTCTTTTTTCTGTGAATTTATAGATTTGTGGATGTGACAAACCAAAAGGAGAAGACAACGAAGTAAAACCGTGTGTAATTTATAGTTGTAAAAGTGTTCCCCGTGATTTCCCTTTTTCCTCCTCCCCTCCAAAAAAAAAAAAAAAAGAAAAAAGAAACACAATTCAAAAGAACGATATACTTAAAAAAAAAGGGTTGTTTAGAAATATTGCGGGTGCTGCTTAGGGAGAGCAGCATCACCGCGAACCCGCCGTCGTCGTCATAATGAATGTGAATATGGATGCGGAGAATCGTGTGGTTCTCAATGTGGGTGGAATCCGTCATGAGACGTACAAAGCCACTCTCAAGAAAATCCCAGCCACTCGACTGTCCAGACTAACTGAAGCCCTTGCCAATTATGACCCCATTCTTAATGAATACTTTTTCGATCGACATCCTGGCGTCTTTGCTCAGGTATATATAATATTTCCTTACACAGAACTATGTATAAAGAACTGAGGAATTGAACGGTGAAAAAAAACACTAACTAAAACGACTTGGAATTGGAATTGGCATGATGATGATGAGTAAATATAAATATTTTATAGTAATAGTCTAATGAAATCAAATCGTATTCATTCAGTTTTGTAAAGGATGAGAACGAGAGAGAGAGAGAATCTAAGAATCTAATTAAATGTGGATAATTATAAGTGAGACAGCTGGAGTTTGCCAAGTCACAAGAGATTTGGAAGAAACATACATAGATAAAAATAAATTGTAGATTACTTTTCCCATGTTTTTGTTGTTGTTGTTTTTGTTTTTGTTTTTGTTGTTATATCTTCTTCATTTTTATCACAGTGGGGTTTTTTTGTTTTTTTTTTGTCTCCTTCTTTTTTTGTTGTATATGTATATATGATGAGGATCGGTAACGAGCCGGCAAGTCAAGTCGTCACACCGTGTGTAAACACGGTTATTGTTATGTCCAGCATTTTAGATAGTTGACAGTTGAGTTGACTGTGGTTATTTTCTGGATTCTGGATTCTATAGAGAGGAAATTTATTTTTCTTGTTTCATGTCATATTGTCCCCCCCCCCCCCAGTATTTTTTTTTTGTCGTTGTACTATACACAACATATAATATATCTGTATGTATTTGGCTGAGAAGAAATAATGGCGGTCAATATTTTCCTAGAGAGGGATGAAAATCTATGTAGAATGTAGAAAAATGTACAGAGAAATGAGGATGAGAATAAAAACGGACAGTATAGAAGTAGTAATAGAGGAACGAGAAAAGTTGCATGACGAGAGAAAGAGAGAGAGAGAAGGAAAGTGCAGATGTTTCCGTTTTTTTTTCTATATTCACTCAATCTATAGAGTTCTCACACATGAGTCGCTGACTAAAGTCAAGTCAAGAAAATGTACGACTTCTGGCTCCAGTATTAAGAGTCTGGGTCTTTTGGTCTTTGGGTTTTTTGAGACTTGACAGTTGACTCGACTGTGTCTGTGTGTGTATTTGCTGACGGAGCAAGTATCTGTATATATATAGAACCAGAAATATAGAAGTAGAAAAAGTAAAAGTATATAGAAATGAAAGTTTTCCTCGCTCTCCATTTAGGTACATATTATAAAGAACTATCTGTAGGAATTTACTACAAAGAAAATCATATGTACTTATCTTCTTTCTTTTTTTTCTCTCGCTCCTCTCCAAAATTTTCCAGGCTCAAGTAGGTCAATCATTATCATTATGTAATAGTTATAGAAATAGAAGAGAGAATAATAGAGAATAGACCAATTCTCAAAATTCTATATCAAATTGCCAATGAAACCTTATCAATTCCTCCTTTCTTTTTCTCTTTTCTGACTGGTCCACCTTCAATTTGACTTCTTCTTTTTCTTCTACTTCATTCTTATCTCTATTACCTCATCAGCTTTGTTAACAAAGCCTTTGTAGACATTCTCCAACCGCCTTCCGATCTCTCTCTCCCCCTCTCTCTCTCTCTCTCTATCTATTTATTTATCGTATCTAGCTATCTCTCTTTCCCACAGACAAGTAAACGGTAGGAAAATAAACTAGACAAAATATTTTGGGGATGTTGTTATACGTTTTTTGTATATTTTAAATATCTGCATCTTTTGCATCTTGCAGAAGGATGCAGTCATAAAAAAAAATCTAATCAATAATTGAATCAACTCAAATCAAATGAAAGAAGATCAAAAGCTAACATGAAATCCTTGATTTTGCTAATGCTGGTCGGTTTTTTTTCCTTTGAAACGTTCATTTATCGTTTATTTTAATAGCGTGTAATCTGTTTTCTCTTTTCAGTTTTACTGGTCTCGTTGTTTGTTTTATATATACATACATTTCGCTTTGAAATCCTGCAACTTGAAAGAGAAAGAAAAATATAGGGAATCCTTTCAGTTTTTCGTGTTTATTTTTAGGCGGAGATTCTTATACCGAAAATAGAAAATATATAGCTGTTTGCTGATTCATTTTTGCCACAGTGCTTTTTTTTCGATTCCCAATATAACTCTCGCCGACTGACTGTCCATCTTGTTAGAATTCCTGTTAGAATAATAATAAAATGAATATAGTTATGACAAGATCACAAGTTTGATATTTGTTTACGTTTATATACTTTGAAAACTTACACGAATTCTTCATTGGAATTTACTTGTACATTTTCTTGAACTCTCAACTTGTTTTCAGTGAAATCTTTTCACACACAGACAGGGGTTCTTTGCAGGGATTTTAAAATGTTTTGGGGAAAAAAAACTGGACACTTGCCCAAAATAAGATTGTGAAATGTGAAAGTGTATATGCATATAAAAAATACTAAAGTATACCTTTGAGTCTTTGTAACTTCATCTTCAAACGATTTTGTGTTTATTTAAATGAATGCAGTTTTTTGGATTTGATTATTTAAAGGAGATTATTTTTTGTAAACATGCGAGGATCAAAAATAATGCATTTTTTTGTCGGTTAGTGATAAAATGGATTCGAGAGTGATATAAAAAAGGTTTCATGTGTTCTGTAAGTTGTTGACTATCGCATTTCGATATGTAATAAAAAATAAACATATCTTTTTTGTGTCTTTTTTTTATTTTCAGGTGTTGAATTACTATCGTACTGGAAAACTACATTATCCGACTGATGTATGCGGTCCATTATACGAAGAGGAGTTGGAATTTTGGGGTAATTTAATCGAAAAACAAATTTGTCAAATTTATATATACAGTCATTCGCTGAGCTATCCAAATTTTTGTCCAACATAACAATACATATCCTATAACATTTTTATAATCCTCATATTACACGATCAAATATTTCTGTCCATGGTCAAATGTCGGGCAGTGAAAGTAAAACTCAATTCGGTTTTTTGACGCACTTCCCGGCGAGACAGATTGTCCGGGTATTTATGGTGGGATTTTCCTGTGTACCTTGTCAAGTGCAGGGAATGACAGCACAGGAAAATCCCACCATTTCAAGGTTATAAGAACGTTGTATTGCTAAAAATTGGACACAAATTCGGATAGGTCTACAAAAAAAACTCCATTTTGAGAAATTGAATTTTAAAAAATGATTTTTTAACTATCATTACAGGTCTAGATTCAAACCAAGTCGAGCCTTGCTGCTGGATGACTTACACTTCGGTGATTTTTGTCGAACTGTACAGTTCGAAAAACTTATTAGACATATTAATTTGCTTATAACAATTCATAGAAAATCTTCAGTTCATTCTTTGTTTTGTTCAGCAATTGAAACATTGTTACGATGCCACTCGGCAATAACAGAACGTGCACCAGTTTCACCACTTTTAGTTTTGTTGCATCCGTTTAGAACTCTTGCATTGCAAAGCCAATCTCGAATAAAATCAATTTCAGCATCCGCCATTTCATCTGTATCATTGCATGAGCCAAGACAAACTACTTCCAGCCGATCTCCATATGTAGCAAACAATTCTTGTACTATACACAAATACAAAAAAAAACCCCCCAATGAAAACAATCGGCAGGTTTCAAGAGTAATAATAACGATACAAAATATTATCAGAATTTTAGATAAGAACTTTCACCAAGTTGATTGTGTTGTTTCAAGCGAGAGTCATTTCTGTATCCGCTTTCCATCCGAATGTTGAAAATAGTAGCTAATCCAAGATAACGCATCCGGGCTTCAGCTGGAGTTTTGGGATCTTTGATTTTCCAGAGGTAAATGACAAATTGGCTGGTGCAGGTTAGAGTTTGAGTGATAGTCCATTGAAATCCTCTAAATGAAATTGATCGAATCGAGTCACTTGCTTTTCTACAGGTGAAACATGATTTTTTGTTGCATTTAACAAAAGTTGGTTTTTCTCCAGGCTTAACAGAGGTTGTTACAAATCCATCAGAAAAATCTTTTTCGTTAGTAACAGGAGTTGGCTTTATTTGTCTTGTTCCGGATTTGACCATATGCTTTGAACTGTTTAAATGACGAAGGTAGTTTGGGACATTTTCACAGTCTTTCTTGCATGTATTGCAATACTTTCGATCCCAAGACTTGTGTCGTTCCAAATGTTTAGCAAAACGCGATGGTGGACAGAAGAAAATCCGTTCGCATTGATCACAGCATATTCCATTTGTATGCGTTGCTGTTACATGACTTTTCAGATGATCTATGTATAGTAAAGAAAATATAACTTAATAAATGATAAGTAATAAAAAAAAAAAAAAAAAAAAAAATAGCAGTAAAATATCATACGTTTATATTTGTAAGATTTGAAAAATATCACACAAAGGAATGGATGATCATCAAAGTGACGAAGAGCATGAGCTTTGAAGGATTTGGCATCGGGGAAACTCTTGTCACATTTTGAGCAGAGATATTGTTGAGCCGACTTCTCAGGGTGAGAAACAGTGATATGAGAAACAGTAGATTATCTATATCTATATATATATATAAAATAAATCCCACAAACAAATTAATAATTATAGTAAAATTGTAAAACTAAACACAAAAACATAGATTTATGATTACGTATAAATGCAACTTACGATCAGTTTTAAACAAAGCTTTACAATGAGGGCAAGGTTCTTTCTTAGTGCCAACATCATGAACCATTTCATGACGAGTTTGAGTACGCTGATTATAAAATGACAATTGGCAGACTTTTTTTTATCCTTTATAGAAAATTGCCCGAAATAACAACATGGAAATGGCAGTGTATTTGTCGGATGATTTCGGGAACATTGACAATACTCTCGATCAGTTGTTTTTGGTTTGATTGTCTCACTGACTCTACTTTCAAATCAATGGATTTAGTTTCTGACCCCTTTAGTTTTGTTTTCTTTGAACTGACACCCAACTTGATTACTTTTTTGACACCTTTCTTCTGAGCACTCTCTTCTATTATAGGAAAACCCACAATATAAGAATGTGGTAAAAACCTGATACAATAATATCAAATTTTAAAAATACAATTATGGCAGCGAAATTAACGTGACACAAACTCTTTGTTGCGCTTTCGCAGCAGCCATTCATTCACTAAACGCTTGAATTTGAATAACGAGATTCCGATCTCTTTGCAATCAAGTGACAGATCATTACTAATCAGTGCGGATTGGTAGAAAACTGCCTTTTTTAGCAAACTCCGTTATATAGCTATGAAGTAAGGGGGTCTCTCTATGAGACTTTATGAAATTGGTCCATTGACTGGAAACTGGAACGTTCAGCTCTAAAATTGCCAGCAATTCTGACCAAACAAAACAGTCCCTATCAGCTGGAACTTCGTGAATTCGGCATAATATTTTCTCATTTGTTAATTCATCATCATTTCTTAAATTGACGGTGAAAGCTTCCTTTCACTCTCTTAGGGAAATTCTACTCATCTATATTGAATGAATAAGATAAACACGAGAGTACTTAATTATTGTCGATTTAACGACTTTGAGTGCATGTAATAACATTAAAATATGATTTGATATAAGCACTCATATCTCTTTGATAAATTAACGTTCAACGTATAAAGCTTACCATAAACTATACTTAGACCGGGAGAAACAGGATAAATGGAAAACGAACCACGCTGTTCTATAAAATGTGGTTATGCTGATTAATTAAAATTAATAATTAAACCAAAAGATCTGACAAAAACATATCAAAAAACGATTTACATTTTACAAAGCGCGCTATGGTGTTGATCATATAGCAATAAGTTTGCTTTATGGTGAAACTGTACAAAAACAAACACTGAATAATTTTTTTGATCTGAACCATGTTGACCTGTTTAATAATGTATTTATTTATGAGATTATATATTTTGCATTGAATTTGTAAGCGATTAAAAAAATAACCCTGTTTTTGTACTTTTGCATTGCATTTTGAGAATTTATACTGTCAAGTTTTTTGACGAAAAGCACTTTTGGCATCGGGCAAGAGTTCTGAACTATATGGACGCTATGTTTCTAATGGACTTTTAAACCGATCTTCTTGATCGATTGACCTAGGTCAATCAGTATGGTCACGGTTTTGGAATCCTTATTATAGTATTCCACTGCACTTTCTGTGGATATATGTGTCTTTGTCCACTCTCTCCTCTATATACTTATATATAGTAAAAAAACAATGTTTGTCTTGTAATATTTAAATATAGCATCGGGACACTCAAGAAACATTGGCAGTGTTGGACAGACTCGACCTGGACACAGAGAAGCCCTCAGATGAAGATTTAGCCCGTAAATTTGGATTTGAGGATGACTATGTTTCTGGAAATGTCTCGTGGTGGCAGCGAGTCAAGCCTAAGATTTGGTCTCTTTTTGACGAGCCTTACTCATCTAATTCGGCCAAAGTACGCTCAAATAAAGCAACAATATAAAATTACATATGTGTAAATGGTTTGCTAATTCAATTTGTTGTATTTTACAATTTGGGAATTATAACAGATAGTGGGAGTTGTGAGTGTGTTCTTCATCTGTATCTCTATCCTCTCATTTTGCCTCAAGACGCATCCGGATATGCGAGTGCCAGTTATTAAGAATATCACAGTCGTAAGCCAAATCATTATTCCCACAACATCAAGCGAAAAATTACACGAAATTATATATATGAAAATGTATAAAACTCATATATATATATGATGTTTCATTTCCTTTGCAGAATACAAGTAAAAATGTGACAGTTTGGACACTGGACAAAGTTGGTACCAATGCCCACGTTGCGTTTTTTTATATCGGTTCGTCCACCGTTTTTCTAATAATCTATCATTTATAACCTTCAACCTTACCATATTAAAAGGAAATGACATTAACCTAATGAAAAATTAACTCATATTTTGTTGCTTCGCTTAATTTAGAGTGCGTGTGTAACGCTTGGTTCACTTTCGAAATTCTGATTCGGTTTATTTCGTCCCCCAACAAGTGGGATTTCATTCGGGCCTCGGTCAATATCATTGACTACGTGGCCACCTTCTCCTTCTATATTGACCTCATTCTTCAAAGGTTTGCGGCCCATCTTGAGAATGCGGACATTCTCGAATTCTTCTCCATTATTCGTATTATGCGTCTTTTCAAACTCACTCGTCACTCCTCTGGTCTCAAGATACTCATGCAGGTATATATATATTTGTATATATATACATATATATGACAAACAAACTGATGACAACCCTTCATTTAATATGATTAATTATGATCATCACACACCATATTATTGTACTATTACTACAATACAAATATATGATGTTTTTTCCCTCTAGACTTTCCGGGCGTCGGCGAAAGAGTTGACTCTCCTCGTGTTTTTCCTGGTGCTGGGCATCGTTGTATTTGCGAGTCTTGTTTATTACGCAGAGCGTATCCAGGCAAACCCGCAAAATGATTTCAATAGCATTCCTCTGGGTCTGTGGTGGGCTCTGGTCACGATGACCACGGTAAGAATCAAGGATCCTCTTTAATTTAATCGCAATTAAATTACATCCATTCTATTAGGTAAATGTCAACTTTTAATATTTTTGTTCTTTCTCTTTCATGTCGAATCTCGAATCTGTTAGGTGGTAAGTGAATAGTAATAATACTACAATAAAGTTTATTTGAATATATACTTTCATGCTTCTTAAAAGTTGAATTAATATCAAATTAATGTGAATTATTTCTTGCAACATTCATATAGGGCTACGGAGGTAAAACTTTAATCTTAATCCCAAAATATATATTCAGTCAATTCAGAATATTTATTTGCTCAAATACAATAAAACTTATTAAACTATAATACATGAATTATTATTTATAGATATGACACCGAAAACGTATATCGGCATGTTCGTGGGTGCTCTTTGTGCTCTTGCTGGAGGTCAGTAAATACCTATATTTTGTGACGTATTGTATTTACTCTCTATTCAAAAACTTCTGATGTTTGTTTTTTGAGAGCTCACGCAAGGACGAATGTGTCATCCTTGAAAATGGCACGAAATATCACAAAACCAAAAAAAAATTTAAATCGGAATGCAGAAATTTCTCCATTCTCCACTGTATTTCATGAAAATTGAGCACATTAAAAATTAAATCATATTGCCTTTGTACTTTAGTAATTTAATTATTTGCTAGAAAAAAGTACACATTTTTTGTTGCTTTAACGATTTTTTTATTTACGGAAAAGCGGAGTAATACGTTTCAATTCGACACACAACAACTCGTCGAGGATGGAGAAAAGTAGCCATTATAGAAAATCTAGAGATGAGAAAAATACCTATTCCTAAATTCAGTTTCAGATTTTTCCAAATTGACCATTCCATCACTCTAAGCATTGTCTGCTCAACATCCAATTGAAACAAAATACGTAATTGAAGTTTTAGCTGAGAATTGTCCGAGCTGAGGAATTTGAAGAATT
>JAIUND010000906.1:0-47967 GCA_034699125.1 Gisinianus flammeolus | reverse complement strand
GAAGTGGTCCCTGACCATGTCAACAATGGACATGTCAATATTGACTTCCGGTCACTATAGTGAATCAATATTGATTTCGTTGTTTACTGACCCCAGTAGTAAATCAATACTGATTCCACAATCAATATTGATTTACCACGTAAGGGCTTCATTCTAAGGGGGCCCTTCAACTTTTCCCCAAAAAGGTCAACAGTGACCAACAATCAATATTGATTTACCATTACATCATAGAAATCAATATTGATGGTAATTTCAGGTATAGGGAAAATTTTTTGTCAATGCTAAATCAATTTGGAGTTCAAAAATTACGTGATAATTCGTGATTGCACCAAGAAATTACGTGATCACGGTTGTCACGTTCCCAGCTATGGTCTCACTATCGTTATCTGTACCTGGATTTGAGATTTTAGCACGTAAATTCCCCTTAAAGAAACATAAAATAGGGTAATTACAGCTTCTTACTTCTCCCTCTTTAATATTTACTGTTTATGTCCCTTGTCAGTTACGTTACTCTCACGATCATAGGTATACTCAGGAGACGTACTTAACACTTAAAAGCTCATCCAGATCCAGTCAGTTTCTTTCGTTTCTTTTTTCTTTTCATTTTGGTTGTGTCCGATTTGCTCTCCTCTCTCTCCTTTGGTGTTTGGGCTTGTCCGAAGCCTCCCCATTTGACATGGGCTGCATGCCACTTTTTTCCCTTCATGTTTTTTTTTCATCACCTTCACAAACTAATCTAACTCTAATGCTCATGCTATATGCTGTATACAGAGTATAGAGCTAGTGCTAACCGTAAACCGTAAAAACAGAGATAGGAATGAATACACACCGCCGTCCTGGATGCAGTCGGCTTTACTGTTTACGATTTAAAAACCTGTGAGGAGAGAGGAGAAGAACTTGAGAATCAAAATTACTTGCCGGACGGACGGACTTACGTATTCAACCTCCACGATTAGACTCGCCGTAATGTGTATTGTGCAACCCAAACTAATACGACAACGGAAAAAGAAAGGTTTTCTACAATTTTACAAAAACTTGGAAAACATTTGAGACTCTAGAACTAGAAACTCCTGATTCTAGGGCAATAACACTTGGCCTTTTTTTTCTCTTTCTTCCCCTCTTGTTTTCAGCACTCATTGTGTCTGGTGCTAACAAGAAAACTTGTTCAATTCTTCAACGTTTGTCTGTTTGGCTTTGTATTTTTGGTTTATGGGCTCTCTCTCTCTCTCTCTCTCTCTCTCTCTCTCTCTCTCTCTCTCTCTCTCTCTCTCTCTCTCTCTTACTCTCCTTCTCTGTTACTTCATTTCCTTGATGGGCCTCTGAAATGTATTATTATCTAATCATTCTAGCAAATTAGGAATATGCAGTGAGGAGTTAGTTGATGGTTTGACACGGAGCTGTCACTGGTCATGATTTTCTGTACATTTTACTCAAATGTAAGGGTTTGGGATTTAGGATGCTCTTGTATGTACTTTGATAACTAGATCATTTCCACTAGTCATTGCTCACTGATATTACTACTGGCATCTGAAAACCAAGCCCAGAGAGAGTCTCTCTCTCTCTCTTTGGTGTATTTACTGTATTTACGTCGTGTTGGGTAAAAAAAATGAGCCGGGATATGAGTTACAAAGAAAATGAGCAAAACGGAACAAATCAGCGTATGGACAGAGACAATGGGCGTTTTTGGGAAAAGAGGCGTTTATCGTATTGAATAGCATTGAAGTGTGTATATAGGTATGCTCTGTTTCGGCTTTGGCCCCATACACTTTACTTTCTTTCTTTTACGATTAGTCGCCAAGTTTTCAATCGACATATGCCGCATTTCGTTCTGCTCTTGGATTTTGTTTCAAATGCCTTGTTTCTTTTTGAACAATTTGTATTATTACATTGGCAGTTTGGTATTTTGCTTTTGCTTTTTCTGTGACTGGGCGGTTGGTCGTCGGTCAGTATCGTCCGTTTCTAATATAATTTAAAACTTCTAAATAATAACATTCAAATACATGAGAGAACTTCACCATTGCTGATGAGTTGCTGCAAAATAATTCCTACAAAAAAAATTATTTAAATATCACACTACAAATTCTGAATTACGATGGCAGCAAAAGAGCAAAAGATCAGCTTTCCCATAAACTTGTCCGGGTTTTTTTTTTTTTTTGAGCAATGAGACGATGTAAATATATGTAAAATCATGACTTTGCTGCAGTCTATTGTACTTCCACAATTTCCACATCCACTCAAGCTACCGTACAGGACCATTTCCCGTTGCCATTGCCCATTAAGCTAAATGAGAGTACTAAAATCATGTTAACTACCAAAAAAATCCAATAAAAATAGGCATTAGGTTTGTGAGCGAGAGAGTAGTACTAGATATACCTAGAAAAAAGCTGGTTATTGGTCGTACTTTGGAATTTTACTATTTTATTTGGAATTCTTAAATGAAGGAAAGTGGGAGCAGAGGAGAGCGAGCAATATATACCACGAAACACTCAAATTCTAAAATGGGATGGTGAGAGGAAGTGCAGAAGGACCTAAAGAAAGGAGAGATGAGAGAGAATACAGATGCAGGCGCGACTCGCGCGAGTATCCCAGTAATGGCAGTAATACATTGAGGCTTGAACGCTGACTACGTACAGATATAAACACAATATACGTAAATATTATTATTTAGCCAATAAATTGTATAACATTACCTGAGCAAAATGACCATAACTACAGGTCTAACTCATATCAGATGTGGGACGACTTTTGTACCTTTTGTACCTTTTGTAACTGGCACCTTCCCTAATACTTTTACCACTGTGTATCCGTCTTCTGTGTACTCCAAAAACTATTCCCTTCTCCACACATCTTTCTCTCTCTCTCTCTCTGGCAATGACTCAAGTGCTCGTGTCATTTGCTCATTCGAATTTTGGATGCTTAAAGTTAGCAATGAGGTATAAGGCGCTCCCCCATAAATAAAATAGAGATTTGTGTTCCCCAAGTTATCCAACTGAAAAGTGACCCCCTGCAGGGTACTTGAAACTTGGACGAACATGAAGGTTTAAGGTTTTTACTACACCATAGCCACAGTTCGCAAGTCTTCCGTCCTCAGTCCTCATCCTCACACATTTTGAAATTGAATAAGCCTTCGTATGTCATCGACGGAGACTGTAACCAATACAAAGTTCAAGGCGGTTTTTCACACACGTACATAATATTTTATTATAGACATACTAATGTATAGGTACAGTATCTGCACTATACAGATAGTCTAACGACAAGGCTCTTCTTTACCCTTAGTTTTAATTTACACAAATAGTTTGAGATATTTTCTAGCAGGCACACTCACACCGTACACACCCACCCGCACCACATTTATGGCTTCTCGTACGTATTTACTATTTATATACATAAGGAGAAGTGGAGAATTGAGAGTTGCTGAAGCCCACATTGGCCGATGATGCGTTGCAATGCAATGTGATGGCAGATGGAAAAACGATGAGATCGGTCCTAGTGATAGCGTCTCAAAAGGAGCGATAGACGAACGATAACGACATCAATTCTGACGCTGACATTTCAAACCTCTCTCGGGCCCTCATATCAATAGAAAATACATACACACACACACACACCGTCGCTCATTTCCAGAATCCCTTTCCCCAGATTGAACTCCTCTCACTCTCCTCCACTCCCGACTAATCGTAAGTATAAGAAAACCAAAAGACCATAAATTGGTGGTTCTAAATGAGCCACTAGTCAGCCACCAGTATCCAAGGTACAAGTTGACACTTATCAATTATTGCACGTGTGTGTATTTGTGTATATAGTCATCAACCTAACCTAACCAATTACTGCACATCTGTAGTCTGTACACGAATTCATTTGGCAGAATTAAAAAATGCAATCATGATTTTGATTTTTGCATGGGTATTTCAAATTTCAAATTTCAAACCGATAAGGAGATTTTTGAGACTGCTAATTAACAATAGAATAAAAAGGAATCTGTGAGAAAACTATTTCTGGCGTGTCTTTGCATTCATGCAAGAGATTTGTGCTGGTTCCAGTCGCGCTCTTCACGCATGTACTAATCGTAAGCGAGAGTAAGTGTGAGTAGCCATGAGGCCAGACACGTATACAGTTGACAGTCGGACTGTCTCGCTTCAATACGTACAATAAAGAAATAAAAGTACGAATGTATGTACTACACGAACAAACCTTATAAATACGTATGTAGCATGAGCATATGTCCAAATATCCACTTTGTGTGTTACGAATAGGAATGTATAACAACAAGAGCAACATAAAATAAGAGTAAGAAAAAGACCCATTTGAAGTGAAGAGAACGGATTTTTGTCCAGCATGAAACTTTCCTTCTCGTTCACGTTTGTGAAGTACCTATGAGGCGTATGACATGAAGAACCAAGGGAAATTCTGTCTCCTTGTCCAGCAGCACCAAGTCGTCCGTATGCTGCTCTGACATGGGGACGACGAGGAGTATAGATAATGGTATACTCCATGAATGAAAGAACCATAACAATATTCGCTCCACTGACTGACAATAGACAACAAACAACGAGAACTGATAAAATCATCAAGAGTGATACAATCAACTCAATTCAAAGACCACAATCTTCAGTTCTCCGATTTGAGATTTATCGATAAGATTTTACAACAAACTCTCTCTCCCTTACATTTTCTTATAAGTAATTCAAAGGTACTTACACGGATTTCACAATTTACATTTTAAAATTTTGAAGGTTTGAAACAGGAAAGACATTCGAGTTTTTTTTCAAAATTTTGAAGAAATACGTTTTCTGTTCATTTCTCATTTATTTTATTGCTTCATGTAAGATACAGCTTGCCGTATGTTAGTTATGTTTTGCATGGAAATTCTGTCACTTGCATACAGTTAGCCAAGGAAATAAAGAAAATTATTCACGATTGATTGGTTAGAAATTGAGAACTTAAAATCTTTGGAATTTTCAATTTAGAACGTTTAGTAAAATCGTTGGGCAGTCGGTCAAGTGATGCATTATAAATTCAGGAGAGGATGAGAAAATTTTGCTACTAATATTCAATTCCCATTGTCACTGATAATACTGACCACTGTTGCGACTGAAAACAGTAGACTATAGTTAAATGTTAAAGCTGACATGCATAATTTAAGGAGAAGAAGAAGCTTCTTCTATCTGTAAAAGAAGAACGTGAATGAAATCATCAAGAGGCCGGCACGCTCTGTGGTTTCCAAGTCTAATCAGCCGTCAAATCTTAATCTCAACTCTCATGAACCGACTTGAGCAACAAGTAGTCCCGAGTTGTAACCAGCACATTGACAACAAACAACACGACACAACAAAAATTAACTACGAGACTTTTGAGCTTTAGCCTCATTTAGAATCTTAGTTTACATATATTTGAGTTTCAGAGTTTCAGAGTTTTGGATAAATTTTCAAATATCTATAGTTTTCATGTCTCCAACTCCAGCTGTACAACTGTGTGGGAATAATAAAGAAAGAAAGGAACAGAGAGAGAGAGAGAGAGAGAGACAGGGAAAGGGAAAGGTTAGATACGTATAAAAGATTAGATGAAGGATGTATATGAAGGAAAAGGTGGAAAGATTGGAGATTGCGATTAGCTCAGATTAGATTTGAGATTTTACACACACAACGAAGGTTAGAAGCTTAAAAGATGATCCATGTGATTTTACATGGACGGCAAAAGAAAAATCCAAAAGGCTTCCCAGATTACTCTCAAAGATGAAAATAAGATATTGAACTGTATACGATAAATACAAATCGACATTACATAAATGGACCAAGTTCACTCATATGTACGTACTCAACCAAAAGCAAAGGAAAGAGAAAGAGAGAGAGAGAGAATGTACAAAGTTTACAGATGTGATTTCATCTGCGCGAGGATAAGTTACGATTTGAAAGGGAAGGGAGATGAGATGGATAGTCCGATACAGACACTGTACTGGATTTCATGCTTTTACTCGCGATCCATTCAGTTTCCCTTCCTATCTCTAGATTTAGTTTAGATTCAGCTCTCGGGCGCTAATGAATGAATAAATGGAGAATGATATGGGTATGTTATGTATAGTTTTACCAAACTTGACCAAAACTTGAGGATTTCGAAGTTGATCTTGATGGGCTTGAGTATGGAGTGAAGATTGAGGAGTGAGAATGAAGTTGAAAGGCTAATCATCGTCTGGATCTGGAATCTATTTCATCATCTCTAGAGTTGGAATCTTGAAATAATTGTGAGATGTGTGTGTGAGATAAAACTTATTTGGTAAAGATGTATTTTATTCCACCGACAAGTACAAATATATCTGTACTCATCCATACCCACAAACACGTATACACTCACATTCAGACACGCTTCACACTTGCAGTCGAGTCACTCGCAGCGCACGTCGGCACGTGCGACTTTTAAATTTTAACTATTTAACTATTTAAACTCCACCGTCATAAAATCTCATATCATCAGAGCTCAAACAGTAAACAAGTGTATTTATATTAAACTCTTCGTCATTTCATAAGGAATTTTATCGGTATTGAAATTTTGAATCATTTGCATTTTCATGTCATGTAAAAACTCTGTAACGGTTTAATGAGACATCCAATGCTAAAGTTGTCAAAGATGGCAGCAAAGTAAACTAAATACTTATCACAGACTTATTTGCTGCACTGAGATTTATGTGTATTTAGTGTTCATCATTTAATACGAGGTCGTTCAAATATGAATGAGAGTTGCATATATCTTTTGATTGGAATGAGATACGACGAAGTACACTTAGTATGTGTGAGAGGAGCAAGAAACAATGTCACATGGAAAATTACAGGCAATTCGGATTTGTAGTTCAGTAATTAGAGTCGTCTGAATTTTGACAGACCAGCGAAAACATGGAGATTTAGAAATTCCAAAAGGGAATTGTGATCATATTTTTCTCCTTACAAAACAGCCAGCCTAAGCAAATTCATGAGCTGTTGGTGGGAGTTTAAGGTAGATGTGCTCTATCAAATTCTTAGGTGGCAAGATGGTGTCAACGGTTTAAGGGAGGACAATTGAGCCTTGAAGACAAGGAGGGCGCAAGTCATCCCATCGCCGCCGTCAGTCAAAAAACAATAAATAATAGGCACACCTCATGCAGTGGCATCGGCGAACCAAAGTGCGACAGATAGAGGATGAAACGGGAATTTCTATACTGAGTCTGTTCAAAATATCCTCCACCATCATCTTAGTCTCAGTCGAGTTACTTCCGTTCGGATGTGGAAGACTGGGACGTCTTCTCAAAAGTAGTAGAGAGTCGAATGTTTCGACTTCAGTGTAGAACGACTCCAGTGAGACCCCAAACTTTTTCTCATGCGGTCACTACGGATGTGACTTGGGTTCACTTTCATCATTCCTAGATTTGGGCTGCATCAAAAGAGTGGCGGTGGCAGGGGGAAACAGTAGTAACCCGTTCAAAATCCGAACGCTCCGCCGGGATGATTATGATTTCCGTTTTATCGGATATTACGGGATTTTTTTAATCCAGTACATGCCACGAAAGAGTACAATATCCGGTCCTGTAGTATTGGATAAATTATCCCAATCCATTAGAAATAACGGGAGAGGGAACCAAAAGAATCGAATTTGGCTCCACGACGACGCTCCCGCTTATTCGTTCGAAGTGTCACTCGACGACCTCGCCAAGTTCGGATTCTGAGAAATTTCTCACCCACCATATTCTACTGATCTCGACCCAAGCTACTATCACCTGTTTTGAAATTTCAAGAAATCTCTCAAGGTAGGGAGATTTTAAGTGATGATGAGAGACATTTCCAGCGTTCTTCAAGTCAAAAGAAAAACATTTTATTCCAATGGAATTCAATCTTTAGAATTCCGTTCGGAGCAATGTATTATGTGCATTGAAGAGTATACTTTTAGAAAAAAAATAAGTTTTGTTCTATCTCATCAAAAATTATCCTTCAACTCTTATTCATATTTGATTAACCTCGTATATGGTGCATTATACTTAATAATGTATTGCGTGTGAGTTGCGTGTGTGTATATGCAATGAATATATTGCATTTTATAAAAAAGGAAAAACGTATATAATGTTATGGATGATACACGCTATTTGATTTAGGTGCAAGTTGCAGTCATTTGTAGCCGTAAGTACATATATACAAGCGAATAGCGAATAAATGCAAGAGTAAGTTGTAAATAAAACAAAAAAATAGCACATGTTAGAGCATTCACTATATACTTGAGTTAGTGAGTGAGCTGCAAAAGCTTTTTTCATATTTTTTTACTACTATACACGTAGTTAATAGTAGTGTGTCTTGAAGGTATTTTTAACTCTTACATGTAATACATTCTTACCGACCTGTATAATTCATATTATTAATAATAATACATATATATATGTATGCATTTAAATAATTCATCTTTGAGTCTCCTTACTATATGATTTCTTTCATTTTCCATATCCTTTTCCTCCTTTCTATATCTGTACACAACATCTCATTGTCAGAAGTCTGTTCCTTGTATAATTTACATAACTGACCAACATTACTGTATCATACGTTAGTGTAGTCTATTTTGGATTTTTTTTTTGAGTGAATGTAGAGCAAGTTTATATTATAAATAAAATATGTCGTGTTTGCTGTTGTTTACGTGTGTTTCACTATCCTCACTATATTGAATAATGCCTGCGTTGAAATTGAAAGTTTCAAAAGTAAACAATAACAATTTGTATATATATATATACTGATATATATATGAAATTGTGTGGAAAATATATGTTTGTAGTATGTATGTATATGAAACCTTTTAAAAAAGGTTAGTAATAACGCCAGAACACATTTATGCCTACATACATACATACTTTGGTACGATACATAAATATATATATATACATATATGTATACTTTAAAAAATATGATATGAAGGCGTAAGTGCACATAGTCTCATATATATATATATGATGAGGGTTAAACTTTTATATGCGAGTACGTACTGACGAGCCAGTACTACTGAGACTACTATACACTAACATGTACATACATTAAATATGAAAGAGCGTATAATTATTATACTTTTAGCTAGCCGACGCCCTATAATTAAGAATTACATAAGACATACTTAGGGGTATACATGTGATTTTTGGTTGATATAGGTGTCACAAACTCGGAACAACAAGTTGTAGTACATAGTTGTCGTATAGATGAGTATATACTATATGTATTCTTCTTATTCTAAACATCCATTGTTTAACAATGTTTACAACCTGTCACACACTCCACTTCTCTATTACAGATATTACTATTATTATCTATAGAATTGAAGATACATACCAACAGACAGAGTACAGACGCTATGCATATATTTATATATATTCCAATTATACTTTATTATTGAGTATTTCATATTCCCTAGTTTTCTTTCCCATATACAACCTTACTTACTTACATACTTTCATGATGATATATATGGTCAACTTATTGAATGAAACATACTGTATAGCTAATCTCATTGGGTAGAGTGTGAGCTTGGAATTTAAAGAAGACTACTGTATACCATGTACTAATTGACGGACTGTTGGCTTATGGTGTAATTATTGTCATTCATTCACTTTACAACTTTACTACTACACACGCTATTTAACTACAAATTTATAGGTATTTAAATTTCCCATTGAAAATTAATATTCGTGTTTTTGTCACATTTCACGTTGAATCAATGCTGGTATATGAAATTTGAATTATACCTGAGTCGTTCATTCTATATACTCATATTGTCTTATATGCATTGTTGTAGTTTTATTAAGTGTGAATCTTCTATATTGCGATTATTTATTACGAATAACATGTAGATTATTGTAGATACATATAGAGTTCATTCAAGGAAACGCTAAATATAATACAAGTGTATGGTAATACTATACATATTATTATTATTATATCCTGTATAAGATTTCGTTTGTATATAGACTATGGACACGAAGGTAGAAGACAAATCCGTACTCTATAGTATGTACGAGAATAATAATAATAAGGAAAATAATAAAAAACATAATACATAGTTGGAATAGTGGTCGTGTGTTGTGTATATCCTGAGTTGAATAGCAGTTGCATGTATAAGTGTGGACATATGTTATACAGAGAGAGAGAGAGAGAAGGAAAAAGGTTGTTTGGGGGAAATAGTATTACTATTATAGGTATATATATATAATAAATAATAAATGGTAATATTCATGTCTGCATTTGTTCTCATTTGACACAAGATCAAGGTGAAAACGATAGATCGTATTGATTAATTTTATGGTAAATGGTTAGTTATTTAAGATTTTTATTATTAGACGACGAACATTGTGTCGCATCATAATATAATAAAAACTAAATTCTTATTTGTTAACTGTTGTTCCAGATTTTTCCTCTTTATCCTTGTCTTTTTCTTTAGTAGACTGTACACTCCAAGCCATAACAACTTTATCGAAACCGCAAGTGAATAAGTTACATTTTTGATCGTCTCCCCACGCACACGCGAGAACTAATCGACGATGGCCCTAGTTAAATTAGATTGATTCATTTTTATAGGTATAGCTACATAAACTGTGACAAGACTGAATTTTTTTTATACTTTGTAATTTGTACTCTATTCATACGTACCTGTCTATTAGATCTTGGTAGTCTTGCAATTCGTTGACCCGTAAAATCAAATATTCTGACATGACGGTCATCGTGAGGAACGGCAATAAGTCCGGTATTGGACAAAGAGATTCGATTTACAGCAGAGTCCAGCCTAATGGTAACTTGAGCCGCTCTCATATTTCGGATGTCCCAAACTTTTACTGTTCTGTCATCTGATCCCGATACTAGTTTCTCTTCTTTGTTAAACGCTGCACTTGTGATATTACTTTATGAAGACACAATATATGTACTTACTTAGATACCGAGTATTAAAACTAAATTCAAAATGTGTCATTGGCATATAAGCTTACTCTGTGTGACCTTGAAAAACTGACACACTGTGACATGGTGAACGGAGGTCCCACATACGAAAGGTAGCATCCTTTGACGTCGTCACGACTAGTTTTTGAATGGGATGAGTGGCGACAAAGCTCAATTCTTGATCATGGCCAGAAAAACTCTGTAATCTATAAAAGGTAAAAAAATATCCGATAATTATTTTAGGATGAGAATATTCAAACGTAAACAGAATTTATATTGCAAGATGAATTCATGATTATTTGAGATGAATCCGTACCTCTCTCCAGTTTGCGTATCCCAAAGGCTTGCTGTTCTATCCCACGATGCGGTAATGACTTGGTCACCACCTAAATTTTTTTTTTTAAATATGAGTTATTTTACAAACATGTTTATCCTTTCAAATTTTGTTTATACAAAATATTTACATACCCGGTAACCAATCAGCACAAATAACAACTGACGTATGACCGCTAAGAACAGATGACGGTGTTCGAAGGGTCGCCAAACCTACAGGGCCATCTCCACTTTCTTCCAAGTCTTCCTTCTCCGAGCACTCAAATTCTTCTTCGGATGATAATCCTTTTTGTATCTATATCACAAGGATATGAAGAAACAAATCCATAAGCATTACTTTACTGCGTGCAATTATTGTAATCACAACTACCTAGTTTTAAATAACGAAATCATATTTTTACCATTTGCTCCCATGCTACAGATGCTTGCCAAATGTGTGCAGTATTATCTCCAGAAGCAGTTAATGCCAATTCGCGTGTAGGATGAAAACGAATCGAATTTACAGAGCCAGTATGTCCTTGATATCTCAACAAACAACGACCAGAATCAATTGCCCAAACTCCAGCTTTGTGATCTGTGTAGATTCATAATCAATTAATTAAGTATGGCATGAAATCAATCAAATTTAATGGATGATATTGACGTTAGTGTATGTATAGGAAATTCTTTCCACCTGCAGAAGCTGTTCCAATAACTGGAATGGCTAATTTAGCTGCTGTTACATCCCAGATTCCATCTTTATGTCCGCTAAATTCTTTGACGAGACTACACGATACTGCATCGGTTTTAAAGCTTGAAACAATACGACTGGTTTGCGCTTTCAATCTTAAAGCAACTTTCTGCTGCCCTGGAATCCCTCCTATGCAAATAAAAATACTTATTTAGTTGCTTAAGTAAATATCTTCGTATTTAAATTCCACCCACACTTTTTATCAAACTTATTAAAAACTCTCACCTTTCATTTTGCTGGACACTGTTGCTTTGTGACAGCTTGATGGAACATCAGGTTCTGCATCTACGGGTAATGAAGTATTTACAAATGATTTGTCCAAGTTGGGTCCAGTATTACTAAAATATGGTAGGGAAGAATCCTTTTGTTCCTGTGCTGTCGTAACTAGCTCCAATTTTTCTTGTACTACATAAATGAAAGCGTAAAAAGAAAACACAATTCAATCAAGTAACTATGTATCAAGTGACTATCTAGACACGAGTCCTTTGATTGACTGCGTAACAAACAACTTTAAGTATATATGTCTTTTGGTATATTTTATATTTTACATTGTAGATTTTCCAGGTACAATGCTTCAAACTCTTTTTCAATCTGACTAAAAAGGTCATGTAGACGTGACTGAAGTCCTCCTGGCAATAGAGTTTCTCCTTTTTCTATATATCAAAATCAAAAAATACATCATGTATCATTATTGTCTGATCGACAAGCTAACAAGCTAAAAAAGTGATGAGAATAACTCTGAAATGTCAACTTACTCAGACTAGATCGTTTCCTTGAAGTTTTTTTGTAAGATATTTCATGTTGCGGCATGATTCTTTGTTTTATACACAATGATTTAATTACTCCAGATTGTTTGGATTTTGGTTTTACTTTAATAATGTTATCATTGAAGAATCAGATGAGAATAATATTTGTTTACTATAGTGAGAGAGAATAACAACTGTTATTGTAACACAATCTTCCTAGCAAATTAGTTTTGACAAAACTGTTTTGTGATACTATATAAAGTTAGGATTTATGTATAATGTATAAACTCAAAATCTGTATCAATAAAAATTAAACGAAAAGAAAAAGCAAGTATAAAATGGTATTGAAATTAAATAAGTTGGAATGATTACTTGAAAGCTATAGTCTCGACATTTAAAACTAAATATAAATACAAAATACACAATAAATAAACACTTTTATTGTTTGTGTCACAAACTTTGTGGTGGTTAATTACGATTATCGTTCAAAAAATCTTGTGATATCCGCCTTTCAAAGTAGTTGGGGAAATGAAATTTGAAAATGAAATTCCTGTGAAAACACTGGAACCAGTGTTAAAGACCGCGGATTCATTAAATTTTTATGCAGTAAAAAAACAACCGATTTCTTCTAAAAAGAAATGATGAAGTTTACTAAAATATTCGACTCTTATTTAATGAAAGTTATATATTTTTTATAGTATATAGTATAGAATTCTTTCATCTTCATGTAAATTGTATACGTCTATATACGTTCAAAAGCATATATATACAATGACAAACAAATACATTTGTTGACGGCGTCTTCTGATTTCGTGTTTAATTGGAGAAAGAAGTAAAATACAAAACATTTTAACCCATGTTTCTTTGTTAGTTAGGTTAATTTTCTTAATTGCCAAATGATTCTATATAACGATAACTATGGAGTAATTTAATTCTCATCTTTGTTTTCTGTTGCAGTTGATATCATCGTTTGTGGTAGATTCGTGATGCTGATGAAAGTTGTTGGCGCACTCTCTTGCCCTTTGAAATGAATGATTTCCCTTTGAATTTCCTAAGCATTTAGATTTTGTTGGTTGGTGGACAGGCAAGCTTTGGAAATACTAAGGGAGGAAAAGTATTTTTCTTTTAGTTGCTTGCTGCTGCTGACTCGGCTGCTGCTCTTCACCTTTGAGAGAGAATAGTAATCCTTTTTATTATTTTGAGCAAGACTCAAAATAATAAGAAGGACTCATTTGGACAACAAGAAGATCTAAGTGAGAGAAGGGGTCAGTCAGTGAAAATGGCTGAAGACCCAAATGAACCCATGCACCTTTACACAGTGTTTCAAAATTGTTTCAACAAAATTGCTAATCCTGCAAAACCTACTCGTAAGTGATCATCTTGTTGTTGTAAAATTAAATGTTTCAACCGAAAATATACACATATATATATACACACGAACTTACCCAACGCTGACCATGTCATTGTTTTCAAGATTCCAATGTAAACTCGTAATATTAGATGTGTAATTGTGTTAATTGTGTACTTAATTACTAATATTTTGATTATATAGCGGATAAATCGCCGTACCAATCTCAGTATCCCGTAGACAACAATGGAATGGGATCTTATCCTAATTACCAAGTGGAATCTGAGACTTTTAGCCCCGATTCGCCTTTCTTTCCATTTGATGGATCCCGAAGATTAGCAGTACCAGGAAATGTAAAACGAAAAAAAGAGGTTCGTTTTTTCAATAGTAATAAGTTATTACTAATAACAATGAACGCACAGAATTGTAAAATAAGGGATAAGAGCTTCAATCAAAAAGATCAACGAGTAATCGTCATCAGTGTTTTGAATACCCTAAAAATACTTAAACACACACTGTGTATTGTGTAACCTTGTCCTTTGTAGACCCATAATGTCGTAAATATTTTTTTATGTAATTGATTTACTTGTGTCTACCAGTATCCACCACTTCATCATTGGAATTTGTTTGATTTCGAAAATGATTTCGTTAAGTTGTCAATTGTCAATGTATGTGTACATTCTTTAATCATTTGTATGTAACTAGGTATATTTACACAATATTTGTTCTTCTAATTGTTTGCAGGGTTTGGAACCTAACCTCGATCCTGGAGAGGGGCAACAAAACTGGGTAAGAGTTAATTAACGTGATAACATCCATCTCCTTTCTTGTATTAATAATATTAATTTAATATACTGTACCACCAGTAGTGTGTGCAAATAGAGAAGTGTATCAACAAACAAAATCTTAAATAATACATGCTATATTCTTGTATTTACGTTTACGGTGGTTATTTTGATAGATAGATAAAAACAAGTACATTATTTAATTATACAAACGAACATTCATACTCCTTCAGTGCCGAATACTAAATTTGGTTTGTCAATATTCTTAAAGTACACCTATTCAAAATTTTGTCAAGAAATGGAATAATTTACATGTGTAGTGTTCTTCGCTTCTCTATTTCCAATATAATTTAAATGCGTGTCATTTAAAACATTTCTCCCTTTATACACTACGTACTAACAAAGTGTACATTGGTAATAATATTATTCCCATTTCTAGTGGTGTGAAGATGATGGTAAAGTCCATCGAGGATAGAACACATGCAAGGAAAAAAACAGACTGAACGTTACTCCATACCTAATAGCTGTACACAAGTCTGTGTATAATTTGTAATTCATTTTTAATTCTGGAAACACACCAAAAGTTTCAAATTCATCATTGTTCACATCTTTCTGTTGTGGTGAACTTAATGTAAATTGATTTGATGTTTATTTCTTATTGTGATGTTGTTGTAAGGTACAGTTTGATTCGGTTAATTTCTCGTGCAATGACTGTTTCATGCCGCCATGCAATAACCCCTTTAGTTTTTATCTCTGAGCAACACATGACGATACACACACACACACACACAGGAGAAGAAATAAATTGTATTGACTTTGTTCTGGTATGAATAAAGATTAAACTGTGTTTAGACGTTTAGAATATTTATGTTTGGTTTGAAAAGTTTTGATTTTATCTGGTTATGAAAAGCGTTTTCAATATCATGATAATCGCATGGAAGTACGTGTTATGTGTATGAGGTTAAAAAATAAGCGATAGAGTAGAGTAGAGTGACATTGAGGAAATATTGTATTGTATTCATGTACGTAAATACGTGAAATAAGAACAGAGTAGAGCAGAGTACTTAGGATAAATCCGTTCTATATATATTGTCATAATTATTTTGCTTGGACAGTGTGCAGGTATGTTAAATAAAGCGTATCTCACAAATCACTTGATATTATTGTAATAGTCGTACTCGTAGTAGACAGTGAGGGAAAAAAAGGTGGTGGTGGTTGAAACTTTTGAGGTAGCCACAGCCACTCTACTAGGTTTCAGTTATAAAAACATTTTTTCTGTCAAGCGGCAGGTGTTTCGAGGGAGATGCCAGTGTGGCATTCGACAAGCCACGCGACTTAACTTACTTCTGTATGCAGGTATAGTTACTTGAACGAAGCCAGCCGCATTATTTTATCTTCTTCAGGGAATTCTTCCGAGTTTCTACTCATACATGTATGTATGTACGTATGTAGACTCCTATGTATTATTTAAATACTCATATAAACCAGAGGCAAAGGTAGACTGTGGAAAATGTTTTACGTTGTTCAAAAATCTTCTATACCTGAACTGAACAGAATGGTGTACCTTTCAGGTACTTACAATTCTGATTACCTTCACTCTGTATATACCATGCATTCAATCCGAATGTTGAATCGTGATTGAGATGGGCTGCTGCTACTGCTGCTGTTGAATTTTTTAGCTATAGATTTCAAATAGCTCAAGCACGCTTTGTTACTGTATATGTAGAAATATGAACGAAGAAGAGGAAGAATAAAAAGGGAAACCGGTAGCAAAAAGTCATTTTAGATTACGTTAGAAATTAAAAACAAGAATCTTCCTGGATAAAATCAAGCACATATCCAGTGGATATTATCCACAGAGGTTGGTTGACTAAATAACATAGTATTATTATTACAGTGTATTTTCTGTGTAGAAATTGAGTTGTTTTTTGTACATTAACAAGGAACAACCTTTTTTTGTATTATATTCTTCCTATTATTTCAAGGTTTCAATATGCTCTAGTATCAATCCATGTGCAGTACATTTAAAATTTTAATACCTAATTCTATACTTTCTACGGAGGAATGAAGTCGAACAAAGATGATATTATAAAAAAACAACTAACGGTTACATTCTATTATTAATCGTACGAATCAAATGATACGCGAGAAAAAATAAGGAATTGATTTTTCCGCTGATATTTGATAAGCTGTTGTTGGGATTTGGGAACAATAATTAAACAACTACAATTATTCAGTAGTCGAATTTCGACATAATACTGTATAATTTAAATGAAAATGAATAATTTTTTGTTGTCTTGAGGCTGTCTTAAATACTCGTGATATTATCATCCACGAGAATATAAATAAATATATGAAAGACAAAAAGAAAATGAGAGTTTTGTTGTTCACAGAGAGAGTAAAATCATGAGTTTAATGTAATGTCTAAGCCTAAAAAGTCGAGAAACCTGAGAAGGATTGATTGATCGTTTAAGACTAAGACATTCTTATGCACCAAGTTTTCTTACTAGTATGATGTATAATATTATTATGTTGTTAGCCAGTTCTTAAGCGGTCTGTATTCCTTCTGAGCTTAAAGTAGTGTCTGTAGTTTTCAAGTTATTAGGGCGTTTGGGGAAGAGATATAATATAGTACTTGTGTATACATACACACGTACACACAGAATTCGAATGGGATTTAGACATGTCATAAGAAGTGGTAAAGGTAATGGTCCGCGTACCGGCTGTTGCATCTTCTCTCCCCCGTTTGTCCTTCCAGAGAGAGAGAGAGAGTCTACAGTACTCTACAGTCATAGTCATAGTAGAGAGTAGATTAAGTTTAGGCAGAAAGTTGGTGCAGTTTCTCGTGTTTGTGTTAACCAGTTGGATGGACGGATTTTAAAAATCTCCCTTAACACTCCTCTTGTACTCTCTCTCACTCGCTCTATCCTCTAGTTTAATTATTTTAGTTAGTTCTCAAGTGTCTGTACACAATTTTAGAATAATGATAGTAATAATAATAATAAATGTGTATAAAATGTATAACATATTTTATAGAATGATAAGGTAGCCTATGAGATGAGTTTTTGGCATATTGCTTGAGATTCTGCTACTTGAATACTTGAACAAACAATGGAATATGTAGAAGGTGAAGGTGGGAGCTGGTCGGTTCATTGTACTGCTGGCTGACTCAAGTCGCTTGCTTTTATTATTATTCCATGTGTATTTATATTCTTTGTAAACGTTCCCCCGGCGGAACAAAGGAAAAAGGAACCAAGGATGATGAAGATGATGATGACATGTATATTCGTATGTACACACACAGCAGAGTCTCTACAGTCTTTGCTCGTATAAGTAACAAAGGTAGTATTATACACATAGATAGTCCCTAATTGTGTATGTCTGTAGTGGGCCTACATAGACGAGGTTTAAGTTTGTAGAGAGGAGAGTATAGTAAGGGTCCCCTTCAAACTCAAATGTTCATTTACTCTGTAAGTATTTTTAAAATGATGCATTACATTACATTTACTTTTCCTCCCCCATTCATTTTTGGCATGAATTGTACAAAACGTAAAACTATATTGCCGAAGAGTTTGAAGGTAAAACCAAAAAGTTATGCGGTAGTGGGGACTAGTATACGAGCTACACAGACTTACTTGATGTACAAATATACAGTATGGACGATGGACCAATGTGTATAGATGTATGGTTAAAGTTTTTCGGTAGACTGATTCCTGATTCTGAGTGAAGAAGGAGTTTGATACTTGTTCATATTTATGTGGGGGACCCTTCGAATCTTATAATGTGTTTAGTATGTAGGATTTGGATTTGGATGACTGGTGCTGGAGTTTCTGTCTGCCTCTCTCTCTCTCTCTCTCTCTTTCTATCTACGTAGACCCTAGTGCGTGTACATATATAAGTGAGCCATAATGTCTCTACACTGGGATGTAGGCTAGGAGGAAGTTATGTATTAATGTGTACATACTGTACACTGTACAGCTATACACACGGAGACGTACAATACATGTACTGCAGTTCGAGAATGAAATGGAAAATGGATCCGAGAGAACCATAGAACAACCCTGTGAAAAATTACCCTCCCTCATCTCTCTCGGACTCTGTTCTTTCTTTCTTACTCTCGAGGATGAAGGCTCATATGAGAGGAGAGAGTGAGAGTGAGAGCGGTGTCTATAGCTCGACAACCATATGCACGCTTACTTTTTCGCTTTTTTGCCTGTTGAGCTCCGTAACTGTGTCTGTGTAGCTCGCTAGCTCTCATATTTCGAGAGACTAACTTAAATTTCATCCTTGCTCTATCCAATATGTCGATTTAAGGTAGGGGGTCGACTTGTCTTCATCATTATTATCACATTTACATTACAGATAGAGTAAGTGGCTGGAAGTTGGAAGTATTTTTGGGATGATACTGTGTGCAATACGAACACTATGTATAATATCCCTTCGCTTACCTCATTTCTATGCATGCGTAATGTATGCAATAATGTATGCATGTATGTATAAAACAGATCCGAGCTACATTTATATTTATTGAATGATCCACGTTTTCATTCTAAATTGAAGTGTGAGGAAATACGATGTTGTATAGCTTTTTGCGTTTGTCATCCATCCTATATATATATACCGAAGATGAGATTGATTGTCGTCTTTTCTGGGATTATGTTGTGTGTACATGTTTGAAATATCCATATTATATTTTGCCAATTTATGTTTCATTGCCAGTTTGTATGTTAAACAAATGTATTTGATATTCTATTGTTTCTGTTATTTGTCTCAGTATTTTCGTATGGAAAGTTAATTTTTCTGTCCTTTTAAATAATACAAGTATTGGGTAAAGGTAGGTATCCCACTCGTGTAATATTCCTATTTTTTTTTGCTATACGGTAAAATGTTATTCGATTTATCCATTTCAATTCACAAACCTTGAAGCAAAAGAGAGATAAGAATCGATTTGATTCGGTAGACAAATTTAAACTTTGATGTTACGGAAACGATGCAATAAGCTGGACATTTGACTCACTCTCACTCTCCCTTCTTTGCACTGCTCTACGTGTCAGTGTATGTGAGCAAGTTTCTACTACAACCAGGGTTTTTTTTTGTAGTGAATGATGTTTCCTTTCTTGAGAAATACCTTTCAGAAAAACTGCTCAGTTCCTTTTGGATACTCGTAAGTGTTGTGACTTGGTATAGGTAGTGAGATTGTAGAATAGTTCAAATGTGTGTAGGTGGGTCCATTTATTTTATTTTGCTCTTTGATGTCAGTCAAGTCGGTTGGTGAAGGAGAGAGAACTTTCTATTTTCTTTTCAGCAAGTTACCCTAAGGAGCAATACTATACATTTGTATGTATATAATTCATACGGGTTTTTCTGCTGAGACAGCGTATCCGTCGCTTATGACTTTTTTCTCTCCCGAAGAAAAGTTAGTTCCAAGATGAGTTGCAGTGGTTTGAAGTCTGAGCTCACATACAACTAGACGACCATGGATGCCAAGTCACAGAAGAGATTTTCTTCACTAAAGTAATAGGTTATGAAGGCATAAGCGTAGCTCATGTATGAATCTCTGTACTTGTAGCATATAAAACGGGGGAACGGCCATGGGATGTTTATTTTTAGCTAGGAATTCATTTCTTTTCCATGGAATAGGTATTTGTGAGTCTGACCAAATCTTCCTTTATATGTATTGATGAAGACTTTACATCTGGGAGAACTTTGAGAGGTCAATTCAACCCAATAAGAAATTTTGTGGAGCAGTAATATTATTATTTTGATATTTTCCTTATGCAATACACTTTTTTGACTTGGGAAAAGAATTCAATATGAACATTTCATATTTTCTCTACAGTTTTTAACATGTTTTGATCTTGCTCAGAGTTTGCATTTCCTTTATCAAGTCCTTGTACAGTTTTGGCACATTTTTTGTGTTTCTGAAACTTATTCTATCTGTCGTCTCGTTTATTTTCTCGTGTCTTCAAGATTTGTTCCTTCAATTATTGTAGTTGTTGTGTGCATGTTTAAATTTAAACAATGAGATCTCAAAAAGGAATTTGTATAGAATGGAAAGACAAGTTTGAAACAACACGAAAACAAAAAAATAAGAAATGCAAAATATTACTGTTATGGCATGTGACTAATGAAGTCGGTAATTTGAATGCCACAAACAAAGACTGAAGTGTATTATTGGCACTAATTTAAATAAAATTGTGTCAATTAAGGTTTTGAACGTGAGGCCAATAGTTAGGTTTCAAATAAAATGCAAATTGAATAGCCAGGAAAGAAGTGCCATGTCTATTTTGTGGAAATGAGTAGTATAGCACTCTAACCTTAGTCGTTCTATATCTCAACGAATAAATGAATGCACATCAATATCTACATATGTATTCAGACGTGTGTATATCTGGAGGTAAGTTAAATATAGTAAAAAGCAGAAATAGGAACATGAAAATGTGATATGGATCAATTTTGAACGAGGGAAGTGACGTTAGGGCGACTCAGGCATACTCAGTGGTTCTTAATTTATGGGTCGTAGTCCTGAAGGCTCCCCTAAGTCTTCGTCCCTCGTTCTAAAATAATGCGTAAGTGTGTAACCTCCTCTCCCGGGTTTTGCTCGGCAACGTCCTGTGTTTTGTATGTATTTTGTGTATATGTGTATAACGGTATAAGTGTTTGTGTGTATGTAGTATGTACGTAGTCTGACATTGGCCACGTTTGAAATGGATGGAGAGAGAGAGAGTAGGTACTTAAAGTTTTTCCCCCTCTTCCCTCGACCTTTTCAAACTCAAACTTTGTGGGCTATACATGAGCGCTACTGAATTACCAGGGTCCCTTCGTGCTCTGTTAAAAAAAAACTTTTTTTCTTGTTCATGATGGAAACTCACCCACCGAAACACTTTACTGAGGAAATCCTGCCTACACACGACGGGATCCAACAAGTATTCTTTAAACTGTGGTTAAAACTTCAAATTTCACCAGTTTTGTAAATATAAAATTTCAATTTTGGTGACAAAAATATTGCAAGAATTTTTTTGTTAAGTGTCTCAAGTGTTCTTTAATCATTCATCAATCACGTCCGCATAGTAAAGTCGAGTCGAGGTGGTTAGTGTTGTTAACTGGGTACACATTCTGTGCATATACGGGCTCCACACGTGTGTTTACATCCATTTGAAATCAAACCACAAACGTATAATATACAAATGATGTTGTACGGGATCTCAAAATGAAATTGAAAATTATTGGAAATCTCAGCCGTTTTGGATAGAACAAAAAGTGTTTACAAGCATTTAATTATACTCTACTTGTGTATATATATGTATAGATCCTGCTGTTGATTAACGTTATTGATTAAGAGTGTTGTATCTATGAAACTAAATGTTGGAGTTTGTATCTATGGGTGGTTAAATTTCTAAAAGGAATTTCGACGCATGAAAGGATAAAAAAGGGAATGGAACGTCTTGTTTATTAAGACCATTTAAATATCATGAGAAAGTTTCCAATGGATTTTAAATTAGAGTGACAGTGTGGGGTCACTATTTTGTTTAAATTGTGTATTTAAAACAAATGCGGCAACAAGTACTCTCGTCAACTTCAATGAATTCAGCCATTTCTGACCTGTACTCTGAAAGTTCTAGTATTCTGTTGAGTGCTAGTGGAAATGGTGGTGGAAATGGAAATAACAGTGATAATGGGAGGGTTCTCACATCCGGTGGCTCTTCTCATCTTATTTTGGATTTTGGGGGCCCTCGAAGGGGTATGAGCCCTGGACTAACTTCAGCCTCCACCACAACCATCAATAATAACCACACCAAAATGCCTGGTTTACTTCCGGATGAATCCTATGGAAATGTTGTTACTTCATCTTCATCGATAACTGATCATGCCACTGCGTTCGATCTTATTTTTGCAGCTGCTTCGCAGGTTAGAACGATTTCTATTTGAACGAAAAAAAAATCTTTTGTCTTGCTGGGGGAACCTTGGTTGTTTTATTTTTATTTCCAAGTATTCTTCGACAACTTCTACGAGGAGAACCACAATAATAATAATAATAATAATAAGGGAATTCTGTTGTTTGTATAGTACTGTGTAGAGTCTACACTGTAAACACCGTCTAGTGTGTCTACTAGACATGGTTGTAATGTGTAATGTATAAATTTATTTAAGTCCGCATGAATCAATGAGGATTATGAAGAGTAGCTTTGGAATTATCAACATTTCTGTGAGTAACGCTACAGACTTGGCATAAAATGGAGTGCGAGTGTGAGGAGACAAAGCTCGAGATGATTTTTACATTTGCACTGGTTAAAAAATGTAGAGGCAGCTAACATGAAGACAAGAAAGGTAGTTCAATGTAATAGGTCCGGGATAGGTGAGGTGGGTCTAATAGTAAAGACAAGAAAGGGTGCAAGGGAACGACGTGCACGCGTACCTGTTGCTTTTTGGAAGAAGACGAAAGAACATCTGCTCTTTTTTTCAATCATAAATATTCGTGTACACAATAAGTACCTATATAAGTAAATGGAGGACTAGTCAAATCCTCAAGTATTCTATTACTAATATTTTTGTTGTCATTTCTTCTCTTTTCAAAGCAGTTGAAAGTAACATATATATAATAATATATAGGTATATATTGTATATTGTATATATAAATGTAGAATAATGAATACTAAAATTACCAGTCCATCATAAATTAAAAATTCGTGTACAATTTTAATAAACTGTAAATTGTATTCCAACAAGTATTGTGTGCATACATAGGCATGTATATTTATCATATTTATAGATAGATATTATCCAATATTTGTTTGTCAGAGCAAAGTTTATTTTGTGGAATTTGATACAAGTCTCTAAATATAGAAATTGTGACAAAATAATATTCTATAGGGTTCAAAACATTACGAATTCATTATAGTTTTTAATCTTGTTCTTGATGTGTATGCGGAGAGTGAGGAAATTTTCATTGGGGGGCCTATTTAAGCACGACGTGGGTTTGAATTTTTTGAGTTTGAATTCCCCAAGAAATATTTTTATGACGAAGATTTTAGCATTTTGGCAGTGAAGTTTTTTATACGAGATGGAGGATAATGTGAAATCTTGATCTAAGCTCACTTATTATGTTCAACGTATATACGAGCAATAGTCAAGTAGTTAAAGTAGAAAAATCAAATGAGGCGACAAAAGACATTTATTTAAATCGAATATTTAGGCAAAAATACTGTGAAGGATGTTTTATTTTTATAAAGTTGTGCCAAACACGTTGAAGTGGATAAGTTGTCTTTCATATTGCCGAAGAAACTTTGGGAAATATGATGAGGGATGAAGAAGGCTGGAAAGTGTATGCAAAACATACATAATACATACACGTATACGTACTCGAACATTTTTTGCAATGAAACAAACTGAGTGACCCGGCTCACCCGGTTAATACGTTGAAGTGTGGCAAGTCGTCATAAGCAAATAAAAATGAATGTCATGTCATGTCTGATTACTGCATCTATTTGTGTGTATGTAAGTACTTAATGAGGAAGTGTGCTGAATAGCCGAAAATGGGATCTTTTATCACGGTATCACAGAGTATATCTGTACCGGTATATAAAAAAGTAACTGGATGATTTGGAGTAGACATACCTAGGTGGGTATGTAATGTATGTATAAATCTAGAGCGTACATGTATGGAGAAGTTAAGTGGCAAGTGTAGTAGAAAGACTGTACATACATATACATACGTTCCGGAAATTGCTGTTTTGTGTATCATGTATGGTAACAATAATGCACGTTGCACATGGATAGATATAACAAATCGTCCAGTTCAAGTTTAATCATAGACCCGGAAAGAATCTTTCTCTCTCTCCTAGAAATGAAATGGGGGGAAAGGTAAAGTGTAAAGTGTGGGAAAAATAACAACTGACTGGCAACTTTGATCGGAGAATAGTTTTGGTTTCAAGATAAAGAGTCATCAGAAAAACTGGCTCTGTCCATTGACTGTATTCCTAATATGTGTGCATATGGATAGATAGTATATATAGTATAGTATAGTATAGTATAGTATATATATATATATATATATCTAGTTCACCGTGTATTCCTTCTACAAACATAAATAAATAGGTACATAGTACATAGGTAGCGGGCTAGCTGCCTGGCTAGAAGTAGAATCGAACTGTAAGCTTTATCTGCATGCACTTCGAATGTCCTAGTACTCCTAGTGTTTTTAGCTTAGCGTAGTAGTTAGAAGAGTTCTACGATAATGGAATGGCTCATGTCTTCGTCCATGTCCATCTCAATTTGGCTCTGCTTAGGCGGAAGACTGACAGAGCAGACAACATAGAGATGGCTAGGTAAATACTTATAGGGGATAAAGTCGTCTCGAACGAGTCGAACGTTTACCTCTTCATCGCTACATGGCTCTTTTCTTTTTATGCCTACTCCTTGTTCAATCATTTGCTCGCTCTCTCTCTATCTCTCTCTCTCTCTCTCTTAACGATTTTCCAACATGCTATTTTATCATCTTTGTTTGCCTGTCTTTTGTCGATAATTATTAAACTTACTGGTAACTTGTTCGATTTTTGCTAATCTTTTTTCTGTTCTTTTGTGAAGTAAACAAATGTAAAAACATGTTAGCAATGAACGAGTAGATAGTCTAGTATCTAGTAGTTCAATAATATCTTTGTGAATTCGTGATCAATGTATATGCAATACTTTTGTAAGAATGTATGTACACATGAAATGAAGTTACCAGTGCAAAGTTAGTAGAGATGTTTGCTAGATGTAGAATGTTTGAATTTGTCACGAGACAAGCGTATACATGTGTTCGTCTTGACTACAATAAGGATAAAATGAATGGAAAATTCTAATTAATAAATTTTGAATTTGAATCCTCTTGTGAATTAATTTTTGTATTTTCCAACAAAAATGAAAGAAATAATATGGATGCGACGAAACTAATTATTTTGTTAGTTTTTATTCTATGTACATATATCTCTCTCTCCATGAGCCATGTCAGAGAGCTGTAGTACAAATGAGGAAACTCATTACATAAGTGTGAATACGGAAGCTTGTTATTATTGAACAAGCTTATCAAAGTTATTAATATTTTAATAAAGTAAATTCACTACTTTGTCCTCTCTAGTCAAAAGTGCCGCCGCTACTATCCACAAATGTGTTTTCGTGATTCTCGAAATCTAATATAGTTTCATAGTAAATGTAGACATGTACATGTTTATATCTTATGCATGTATGAATGTGTCGCTATTTCTCTGAATGCAAAATGACTGTACGTGATGCTATCAATGTACCTTGCTCTGATGACTGGACAGACTCGCGCTATTCTCTGTCTAGGATTTCTCATTTCTCGCCATTGCTTGTTCAATTATTATACCTTTGACTTGAATACCAATGGTAAATTTCGGCGAGGGAGCGAGAGAGAGAACGTTTAAACGTGGATGCTCCAAGTTTAAAGTCACCCAGTATATAAAATGATATTTGTGTGTGTGTGTACGGTTGTGAGTATCTTGGTTATGCAATATAATGTATGGAGCAGACTTGAGGGAGAGTGAGAGTAAATAGTGTATAGTATTTGTGGGGGTAGGTACATGTAGCATATACATACATATGTATGTGCGTGTGTAAACACGGGGACTCTCGTGATGATGATAGCTTTGCAAAGCAAGTTCATTTCTCATGGACCATCTGCCGAATTGCAGAGAGACCAAACTTGATTATGCATGCCTCCAACTGACGCCCGTATTTTTACACCTAATCATACGTGACCTCTGAAGTCGATTTTATTATACAGAGGATCCATGGAGCAATACGTCGAAGAGAGAGAGAGAGTGAGAGTGAGTTGGATTTTGGTTGCAAGTCTTGACTTGAATTTCTTGAATTTCCATAGCATATTTTGAGTGATGTTTGTGTGTTGAGCACCACTAGCTACTTTGCGTACAACGCACGTGGGATGCACGAGAAAGTAGATATCATCATGTTAGAAATCCGCCAGAACGTTGTGTCATTTCCTACTGAAGCGTGACTGTAGACTTTGGTGAATTTAGATCTCCATGGTTTCCTGCTTCCGTTGAGAATTGGATTTCATTTTCATTCTCATGAAATTGTATTATGTAGGTGTATAGGTAGTCTGTCTGAAGTCTGAAGTACACAAGATGTGTGGTGTGTGTAAAGCAGAAATAGTTTTCTATTAATTAGCTTTGTACGGACTCGTCGAGTTTCCTTGGATTACCCATACATTGTCAGAGAAGAGTGTGGAAAAAGTCGAGAGTAATTTCTTAATGAATAAAGAACAAAGACTTTATGAATTTCAATTACTCCAACTAATAAATTGGCGCTACATAACTAATGAGAGAATTATGTACATTTTATTTATGCATATTTTTATGCATGGTAAAAAAGATGTAGCAGTCTTTCTAACTGTGTTCATTTCCGCTGTGCATGAACTTGCATTTCTGAAAAGTTGAAATCAGTACAATAAAGACGACAACAATGATGACAACAACAACAGCAGCAGCAGCAGCAGCAGCAGACTGGAGTTTTTCTTGTGTAGGTACCTACTTGTGTGAAAAGGACTAGGAGCTATGATATGATAGCTAGGCAATTATTATTATACACACTATTTGATTGTGGCTGGATGATGGGAAGGAGCAAAAGGCGATTGGAAAAACTTGTTTCTGGATCATATTTTGCATGCATTGCTGCTAGCAGTGATGTTGTTGGTTGTTGTTGAGTATTTCCCCTCTTCTTAGTATTCTTGATACTTGTTTTGGAACTTTCTTTTTAATGCAAGTTCTGACCATGGATTCTGTATCTGTGTGTGTGTGTGAGTGTGTAAAATGAAATGATTTTTGAAAAGCACCTGGTCACCGTCTGTCCGTTCATTTGTATTCGTATTCGTCCCATAGGAGAAATGTACAGAAGTAATATGATGTTCTGCTATCGTCAGTGGTGTCGGTTTTTGGTTGATTGGGTTGGAAGCGAGCGAGCGAGCGATGGTGGTGGTGGTGGTGATGGTGGGCCAAGGACACGAGGAAAACAGAAGGCAGCTGTACAACTAGAAAAACTACTCTCTTGGTTTTTCTTAAGACCTCTTAGGTTATGTTGTAAAGTCTTACGTTAGTGTTGTAGCAGTATTCGGACAGACGCACAGTTTCATCAAGGTATACTCTATCATCATCATATTATATTGTATATTTATTCATTGTAGACTCCCCCCAAAAACATCCCTTCCTATCTCATTACAGGAAACCAAGAGTATTTTGTTGGCGAAATTCGTGTGCTATACATTATGTATATGGTATTTGTAGGAAGTACACAAAAGTAGAGGCTTCATCCCTATTTGAACACTTTAGTTTTTTGAATTTTTTTAATACAATACTTGAATTATGATATGACAACTATAAAGTCGTAATAATACATACTTGTAACATTTTTTATTTTGAAACTCAGGCCAGTTGATTCGCGGCGTGAATAAAAATAGAGGCAGGAAACGTTTTTTTGTTGTTTTTCTTTTCATATTGTAAAAATATATATTTTTGTAAACGAAAAAAATTGAATTTTCTTGCCATTTGTATGTATGCCTTTTGTGTTTATTTTAAATATAGAGATTGTTTGCAAACAAATTGCTTCCATGTATTTTAAGGGTGTCTATAATGAAAAGTATTGAGTACATTGACTAGGTGTGTGTGGATGGATTTACCAGTCTGAAATTGAAGTCACGGAAAACAGTTTATTCTACTTGGTTTACTTTATATTATTTTGAAGGAAGGGTTGCTTGTGTGTGATTGGCCTTGGTTCCATAGGGACTAGGATTTGTAGTTTGTCCAGAGTCCAAGCTGGAGTTTAAAAGTAAGGGAAGAGTCTTACAGTTTCATGGGTCTGTGTAGTCTAGACGGTCCGAAAGAGAGAGAGGGAGAGTGAGAGAGAGTAATAATAATGTGAATGTGAGTAAAGGATTTGTTGTTGTTCGTGGTAAAACTTGAAGAGCACTTTTTCGCTCGGATGCTTGGTTCAGATCCCAAGGGAGAAAGAGGATCAAATCAAACGGAAGGAGTAGAGAGAGAGAAAGAGAGAATAGGGGGTTTCAATTTGTAAGGTCACTTTGTACTCAATGAATTAGTTCTTGTTTGTTCCTGTAGTTTATCAATACGCAGGATTGTATATATGTATTTCTAGGCGTTCCAATGATAATTTCCTTTGCAGATTTATTCTAATAGGTAACTAAAAAGGGTCTTTCTTTAGTTCTCGGTTGCATATTAAGGTGCGAATGAATTGCCGGTTCAAATACTTCAAATGAAGAAAGTTTCAATAGCAACTCGAATTAAGTGTATGCAGGATCTATTTTATATATTATTTTACGGAGGATGGAGAGTGAACGGAGGAAGGAAGGAAGGAAGTAAGAGGAAGGAGGGGTAATATCTAAGTGTTTGATGGACCAAGTCATTGAAAAGTTAGGAAAAGATGGTCTCTTGTGTTTTTGCAGGCATCTCCCAGGAACCACTCACTATGCGCATACATACTTATATAGACAAGGACAGGGGAATAAGATTCGAAAAGGCAGTCAGTGGTCGTAGAAGCGCAAAGCGATTTGTTTTGAGTGACATAGCCAATTAGAGTAGAAAATTCAATCCCGCTGTATTCCATTACAGGGAAATTACCCATTGAAGAAGAGATCTTGTTCACTGAGAACGATTGCCATTTATTTCTAACTCGAGAACGAAATGAACAAACCTTGACTCACTCATTCAGTCCTCACAGAGTCGATCTCTTCGTCCTCCTCCGTCTCCTCTTATTCACTTCTCTGGGTTATATTATAAGCATACGCACCTACACGAGGTAAATATCTATTGCTAGGTTTTTTTCTTCTTCTTTTTCTCGCTTCTCTTTTCTATGTATTTCTATCTCTCGTGTGTGTACTGTGTGTGTGTATGTGTGTTTGTCTCGGGAAGTACTTGGCTCTCTTTGGGTAATTTTGCAATGCGTCACATCACGAAGAGTACAATATAAAAGAACAAGTAATAGAAGTGTGTGTTTGTATATACACATATACTTATATACAATGGTAGTTGTGTAGTAGATTTCTGGGATTCTCTGTTTTGGTCGTTGTGATTGTGTTATGGCTATGAACATTGGTTCTTCTAGTATGTCGTAAAAGGAGGAAATCCAAATTTTAACTATATTTTCCATCTTTACCTTCCAGCTTCCAACCCCCTGAATTGTATTTAATGTTGTGTTAAGTTTTTAGTTTTTAAGACTTGCCATCGGTTGACGATCTTCATGGTTGGCTTTTAAAGCATTGACATAAACGAAAAATCGTTAATTTATAAATAAATTGAGACGAGCAGGATGATTCAATTTAAAAGTTTTCTCTCTCTCTCTCATTCTCTCTCTCTCATTCTCTTCATCGGCGAGTAAAAACTGTTTACCAATGGATTTCAATTACACAGCGTGTTGTTTTTATTGCATTCATGCAGGGGATATGATGCTTATTGATATTGGCAGCTTGAAAGAGAGACGAAAGAAGAGACAGAGAGGTCATATTATCTTGATGGATAGCATTGGGTTTGGGAGGACTTTGACTGAACTCGAATGATAGGAGTGAAAACCTAAGTGGATATTTATGGGTGGAAAGACTCTCCTAAATGTTTTATGACCTACGATCATTATTCTCTTACGGAACACCGTGAAGGAGCACTATGTACATACACATGGGAAATTTTATTAGGGTGAGAAATGGAATTATTACACAGGACGGAAGGGGGGATCTTCTTGAAATCCCTATTATCAGGCTTTCTGTTGGAGATCGCGTCTTCCATAGTCTCACCTAGAATACATTCATACTCTCAACCGTGGTGGAATCGATAGTTGACGTTGTGTGTGTGCGCGAGTTCCACACTCCTCTTCAAATACCGAAATCCATGGAGAGAACTTTTTTCTTGACTCTAAAGCATATGAATCTACTGTCTTGATTGTTTCATGTTATTCATAAAAAGTTTTCTCCTTTTTCTTCTTCTTGTCTTAACTTTTTCTATCGTAAGCTGATTGTTACAGATATGTGTAAAAAAAGAGCCAAGGGATGTAACTTTTAAACTTATATTTCATTGTGATATTTTTTCATATTACATGTATGTATATATATGAGTGGGGATAGTGTATTTACCAAATTTTATTTTTTTTTACTCCGTACAAAGTATGTGGTGTATAGTTTTAGAATCTTCACATATTTACGTCATATTATTTATATTATGTATTTACTCCCGTCTAAAGTTTGCCCATTACAACTGAATTTTTCTTGTAATACTTTGAATGCAAAGTAAAAACAAACAAGATTGGAATTTTTTTCATATGTTTAGAGAGTTTCTTTAGATTTTGCTCCTCAATAATTTGGATGTGAAGGAGTAAACTGTAAACATTTAGATGGCTACTGTATGTATGTGTATTATTGTGTATATTCTAGTACAGAGACAAGCGATATATAGTATTAAAATATTATAGAAGAAAGAATATGAGTATGAGATTCCATTCAATATTTACATGTTCAGGATATAAAAGTTGTTATACACTGCAAACTAATGGAAAATATCAACAATACTGAATTTCGAAGTGAAGACTCAACTGCATTTGATAGGAGCAAGAGATTGTTCATGATAATTTGTAGTAAAAGATTAGAAACTACTATTAGTGAGAATTTAACAAAGTGAAATTTCGGATTCGAAAGATAGACGTCTGTGTAATAAGGCAGAGAATTTCTGGAGATGAGAACTGAAAACGTGCACTTGGATAATTTTTTTCATCTTCCTCTCTTCTCTCTATTTCTCTCTCTCTCTCTCTCGTTCTATGGTTGTCTCTTTCGTCTCTGTCGAGAGTCGCACGGACGATGAGAAAAGTGGAAGAGATATTTAAGCAAGAACCGATTTATATGCATGCATTATTTATGAATTAAGAGAATAGTTCTGTGTGATTTCGTACGAATATAGTTTTGTTGGGATGTTTCAGAACCGCGTACCTTTTCTCGTCGTTTGCGTATGACATGCCTATTAGCTGCCATTGAGAATCTAAGTCTATTCAAGGGGAAAAGTTTTCTTTTTATGCCTTCCTCCTCGTCGTTTACTCCTCACTTGCCTAATTTTTTCATCTTTGAAGCTGTCCCTTTTTTTTGTTGTCCCCGGTCGTTGGGAAGAATAAGAATGCTGAATTTATAAATATAATCTAAAGATGTGGGGAAAATCTAAAGACTTCAAGTCAAAGACAAATGTCGGCCTTTCTTTTTCTGCTTTGGTAGGTTGAGTCTTGGTTCCTGAAGTTGATATTTGGAGGATGAGTTCATTTCTTTTATTTCATTGAATGTCACCACATCATCCATCGTGCATGTGCTTTGTCATTGTTGAATGTTGAGCGGAGAGCTAAGTGTGCGGCAAATACGTTTGCCATATTTCTCGCTCTTTCCCCTCATATGTACTCTATCTGTATATAATAGTATATATACATACTACTAGAGCAATGCATGTTATCTATATCCACAGATTTTTTTTTTTGTTGTATTCGTCTATCAAAATACATACATGTAAGTGCACGTTAATATATAAATCTACACCCGTATCCATATATACATATTCGATATGTTTTATACATTCTGTAGTCATCTATGGCAGATTTTGTTCCTTTTTCATCTCTGATCTAGAATCTGGATCAAGGAAGGAAATGTAGATAATAGAATCATAGACTGGGAAAGGAAAAGAGAGAGTCTTTCGTCGATCCCCTTTTCAATCTTTAAACTTCCGGCTTGGATTACTTTTTTCGCTTTTGGTCCTCCGAATGTTTGTGGATGAGCGCCAAAAACTCTATAATACATTGATGTAACACACAGTGTACGTCATGAAACGTAGAAAGTTTTATTTTTCTCTCTCTTCGTCTTCTGCCAGTGTTAACATTTTTCTGATTATTTTCTCTCAGTTGAAACTATATGCTATACTTCCCCTCCAGTGTTTTTTTCCCGAGCATAAATAATTCAATTTTTTGAAGAAATTAAAACCTGCTTGGCTATTTGTCATTTTTTTTTCATGTATGTAACCGTTGGGAAACAAGTAGCGGAGAGTATTACTTTTCGCTAGCATCTTGTCTAAATGCTAATGTTCTTGGGAACCGTCAAGAGCGGTTGAATGGAATTAAACTGATTCTGAATGGTTGAAATGGGTAGGACACTCTAGGTGGTTTTTTTTTATGAATTGTATATTTTTCATATTGCACATATCCGGATATAGACTTCATATAGACACACACATGTACTGGAGTTGTACATGCAAATCCGATATGAATAATATACACAGTCAAGTATGTATCGTAGATATACTTGAATACGTACACATACATATTACATATTACATACATGGCGATGCATGATTATGATAAAGAAATTTGTATATTTATAAAAGTTGCCGAACAAGAAGGTTGAACGCAAATCAATGTATGATTCACTTACTTGCGTCCGCTCCTCGTCGCCGTCGTTCACTTTATATCCCAACTACTTTGTTTGTGGTGTGTGAGTAAGTAAAGTTAAATCTTGGACAACATTAATCATCGTTATACTCATCAGGGGGATTGCAATTACTAGTTTAATGAGGTGTCTTGCAGTATTCCAAATGAAAGATTTTTTCTTAAATTGTTTACCTTATTTGACTGTATTTAGGGATGGGCATTTTTATGAATGAACAAAACATGATTCTTCCGCCATATTGTAAAGTGTGGGCGATGTTGAACATTGTGTTCATGTGTGTATAGTTTTTAATCATATTTATTTATGTGTTTTATTTTATTTGATACGTGGGAATTCGGCGGAATGTTTACGATAACCCTTTTGTCATTTAGCCAAATAATGAAAAAAAAAAAATGCACATGAATTTATTGAGAAGTTTTGTACTGTGTAGTTTTTAAAAACACACTTCAAGGTTGATAAGCTTTTTACTTCTTTTAAGATTTTTTGGTAAATTCTAGAGGTTGGGTACGAGCCTTCCTTTTAGGGACAGCAAACTTACTCTTGTTGATTCCGCTTTTTTTCCCCCTTGCTCTCGCTTGTATAATATAGAGTTTGATGCTATAAAACTAAAAGAAATGTTGAATTCTCACGTTAATCACGTAACTATTGTCAATGCACGCGTATTTCTCCTTTATCAAATTTTACATTCCATGGAAGTACATGCAGGTATGCACACAGACAAATAGAGTTATTGTATAAGTAATAAGTGTATAGAGGGATGAGGTGCGATATGGTACGAGAGTTGTATAGCAGCGAGTAGAAATTAATTTGATTGACAGTGAGGAGTGAGATGAGAAGAGACGAGAACTCAGTGAGTGTAATGTGATAGTGTTGCGCATTTCTTTATTGATAAAGGAATGAAATAAAGATTAAGTATAAAGAAGGCGACAGTTTTTGAAGTGTCGCCCAGAATCAGTTGCATGTACAAACTTATGTGCGTCTTCACTCACTTTTGACTGGGTGAGAAAAAAAAACCGTAAGCACTTTTTTTATTTTCAGAGTAGGCGAACATGTATATAGTTTTTCATTTTGGACTTGTCTTCTTTTTTAGTTAGTTTTGAGTTCAACAAGAGAGCGAGAGAGAGAGAGAGAGAGAGAGAGAGAAGGGAGGAAGGAAGGGAGAGAGAGAAAAAAGAAAAATTTGAATTTTGTTTCACTTTTATGGTAAAGCGTAGATGAGAATATTTTTGGTACATACATATATAAAGATGCGTAGATTTTGTATGTGTACTTGAACCTCGAATGTTATTAAATTTGTATACATGCTTACATATTTTGTCGAGATGCAAACATATATACATATTACATATGTACAATATGTGCGTAGATGTGAATATGCAAGCAGTGCAGTATATCTGTGTATGAGTAATAACATGTGAATTGTATTGAATGTAAGCAAGGAATAGAAAAGGGATCAACCATAGCATGATAGCATCATAAAAACTCCCCTTGTTGCTCTGGATTTGTCGGAGCTTTCGGATTTACTCTTGAAAGTCATTCTGTTTATAAACGAAATAGTGACCATACGACGAAAGCATATGACTTTATGGGTTTGTGAGTCAACGTAGAGGAAAATTGAAATTTGAACTGTGGTCATATTCTTCTCATAGTTTCATAGTTTGGTTCCCCCCACAACGAAAGGAGACGGAATGATGATGGGAGTTTAAATAAAACTCTTCATGAGACTGGACTCTTTTATAATATTATGAGACTTTTTTTTTCTGGGTGCTCCTTTTTAACAGTGTGCTCAGTTTCTTGATACAATGACTTGAAGAATAGTCTCAACTGAATTTTTTCACTGAAAATCTCTTACTGGGCTTAACTCTATATAATAGTAAAACCAACATTTCATTACTATCGTCATCTTTAACAGCTATGCTGCTACAACTATAGTATATATTAAATACTACACGGCTTGTGCTTAAACCGTAGTTTTTTTTCCTATTCCAACTAAACTGATTTGAGTTTAAGTCGTACACGTTAAATGCTTGTATTTCCCTACTTACTTGCCAAAAGTATATAGGACATTATTAAAGTTACTCTGTATAAAATTAATTCATGGTAGTCATGGTCTTTGAAGGTAGATCCTTAATGCTCACACGGAATACGACTGATTTCCCAGCCATTAAGTTCCCGTACATACATTTCTTGAGTCAATACTTGAGACTATACCATATTCTTCAGCATTTCTCAGGAAATTGTTTCTTGTCAAACGATAAGCTTTAACTAAGAGCTTGAATGCCGTGCCATGGAGAAATTCTTGTGATCACAAACGATGTTCTATCGACAGTTTGAGTCAGACTGGGAGAAGTATAGAGAGATTACTCGCAGTTGTATAGAATGTGTACATGTATATAAGTACAAATGAATGCTCTTCTACGCTTCTGTATTACTTGAGAATCGATTTCTCCAGTAAGTGAGTCCTGATAGTTCTGATAGTTATGGTCTCTTTCACTGTCTATATAAGAAGCTAGAAGTCGTTGAGTTAATCCTATGACACAGTTCGTTCCTCTTTTCTCTCTGATCGGAGCTAAGAGAGAGAGACGAGAACGAGAGAGAGAGAGCGAGAGAGCAAGAGAGAGAAAATACATACATATATGCACAGAATGAGTAATAAGACTTTCATGTGATTCCATCCGGATGGAATGATCAGGAGTACGATGGATTACTTGACTTTTGCTTCACTTTACTACTTACACCAAGTTAACTGGATGGTTTTTGGCGAGTGAGCAAAGAGAAACTTTGGTGATTTTAAGTTTGTGGGCCAAATTAGCCTTTTACTTCGTCTGAGTGGTCAACTTTAGATCTATGTTTTTCCATTGGAGCTCTCCGTCTCTTTTCCAGATTGATATATAGGAGATGAAAGTTATAGCCCAAAGTCCTGTAGAATTTTCTGCATCATCAATTTTGCGGGTTTACTTGATTGTTGTTTTTCACTTAGATTTATTTTGGGTTTTTCTTTCTCCATTTTTTTACAAGCCATGGTTTGAAATAGTTTTTTTTCTGCTAGTAACATGAAAAAAAAAAACAAAGACAAATTCAAAAAAAAAAAAAAAAAACAAATGTTCTGTTATATTTGACTCGACAATTCAATTCTTTAGAACAGAAAGGGAAAAAGAATGAAAATAATAAGTGTTCCTTGTATAACTGTAATAGTCTGTACATATTTGCATTTTATTCTTCTCCATTGTTATTGATGTGATTAAATGATTATTTCGAACTACAGATAAAAAAATGAACAGGTGAGAATCAGTTAAGTAATTGGCGTCTGTTGTGGAGGAATCTCGGTGTAGATTCGGTTGCAGGTGAAACAGGTGGACAGAACTGGGATACTACAATGAAATTAAAGTTGTGGAATGAAAACATCAGCTGCTCAACGTGTTGGTTGGCGGAACAGGAGAGTAACAGTAGAAAGTAATAGTAATGACGGTATTCGTGTGGATTGGAATACAAGCCGCAGCTGCTTAGGCATGAGTATTTTGCACGACCTGTGCGGTACTCAGAATCAGCAGTAGTTTATTGAACGTGTGTGCATATATATATATGTGTGTGTGTGAAGTTGTTAACCTGTACGCTGCTCACCAACTCAGGGCATGGAAACCACATTGCGTTTGTTGTTGTCTAGTTACTCTCCATGAACATACATACATGCATCATCTATACATATATATATACGTATATACGTAATAATACGTATGTGCTCTATGTGTGTGTGTGTGTAATTATTCCAATGTTAGTATTCTATGTTGATGGTGAGTATTGACGATGTGCAAGGAGTATGTAAACCGATGGCGGGAGAGGATGTGCTCTGCAGATTTTTTCTCTCCAATAGATTTAAGCTCAAGATTTGGGTAATCTTGAATCTTGACATGCTTAAGCAAGTGCTCACCATGTGCTTGACTTTCATAGTAAAAGCAAGCCACAAGTCCACAAAAACACCTGATGGGGCACATACCGAAATTCCTACATGCACATACTTAATCGTTTAAAAAAATTAAAATCAAACAAGGGAAAGTGGGGACATGTTGTGTATACTTAGTGTTTATATTTTTTCAATCTATCGACTACCACACAGTTTAATTGGACGGACAAAGATAGAAAAAAATAAAGAAGAAAGAACTAAGAGAGAGAGAGAAAAAGAGAGAGGCATTTAAGAGTGTCGTCTCTCGATTAAAATCGCTGAGTAGATTGAATGTTTGTGTTGTTTCGACTTCGTATGTCAGGGAAAGATTAATCTGTTTGGTTTCAATGCTTTGCGCTCCAAAGAGTCAGGATGAAGATAAGAAAGGGATATAGGGTATAGATGATGGTGTGTAAGTAGAGTTTTGCCATAATCCGTCCGTAAGAGTCGTCGCCAAAAAAGAATAGAGCAAGAATGTAAGAGTCGGTTTCCTTTCAACTAATTCGCACTGCCTTGATATATTTATGGAAGATGAATAGAAGGGATTCAGTGTGACAAATAACTGCAAAAAGGCATTTCGTAGAAACTGCCGATTGCCGAGGAGGAGACTGTAGAAACCGAGTGACTGACTTGACTGACTAACTGAATTTATGAAAACATATTTTTCCATCTGGATGTATTTCTTTTTCAACTTTTTTTTTCACATGTAACATGTAACTGAAAAAAATTCAGAAATTCAATGTTCATCTTTCAAATAAAAGCCCGTAGAATGATACACTACTCTACGACGACGATACATCTTGAGATGTTTCCTTCCATATTTTGTTTGTACATTCTACCTACCCAAAGAAGAAGAAGAGATTAAGAAAAAAAAAAGAGTTATCTGTTGCAATACCAAGAGAGAGAGTGAGAGAGTGTCGTTTTTTTATTTCTACTACTTTTTCTTCTACGTTGACTGTCAGGAAACTGTGTTGCCATTAGGTGGAGAGGGTCTGATAATAAATGTACATAAAATTGAATTTCTCAACTAAAGAATATTAACTATGTATTATTACACATTTTGGCGAGGAATAAGCGCTGCGCCAAATGAATTGGACCATTATCTATTTGATGCATGAATGTAAATGTGAAAAAAGGATGTTTTTCAAAGAGCTAAAATTAGCTCTTTATCTCATCATGATGCAAATAAGTATGTGTGCATATGGAAAGTAAGCACAAAAAAAAAGATTCTGTGGTTTTAATTTCTTTCTCCTCTTTTTTTTTGCTATTTCTCCTGTACTCTCAATCCACGGGAGTAGTATTTTGTATGTATACTATTGTATACCTACTCAAAATACTCCAATGTATTTTAGCATTAGTCTTTGGGGTCTTTTTTGTTTTAATTGTAGTCATTTTGACTTGAAATGATTTGTTTGTACTAGATTCGCATAGAGTACAGAGAGAATTAAAGTTGACTGGTCATAAATCATAGTATATCTGCTCTCGTACACCACTTTCGCCCCTTCATTACCATTCCGATACGTAGTACTCATCCACACTATGGTGGGAAAATGACGAGTGCCAATAATCGAAGATTTTATTCTATTTCTTTTATATTTGTATTCATTTTTACAGCCTTTCAAGTCTCGGGTTACAGATAGAATTCGGAGAAGAAAGAAAATATAAAGATTTTGTATAGAGTAGAAAATGTTTTGTTTATCTTTTTATTTTCTGATAATGGTTGTATGCATCTTTTACATACTTACAGTTAAAATTGAGGTTCATTTAAATACTGGAGCTCAGACCATCTCTAGTTCTCCTTTTTTTTTTTCTTCTTCTACCTCTTCTTCGTTCTTGGTCTTTTATTTTTCTGAGCAATTTGTTTGTTGTTGAAAGAATTTTTTTTCTCGGTTCGGGTCATAAGATGAAGAAAAATAGGAATTGGAATAGCAAAAGGAAGAACGATGCATACAATGATATCATTTTGTGTCTTGTGAACTGGAAGAAGGCATTTAACTCGCTCTCTCTCTTTGTAGCTTAGGAAAGGAATGATGAAGAGGTTGGGACGATTTACGATTGATTTCATTGGCACTCAAACTAAACTAGACGAGAGGGATAAACTCGAGACTCGAACCACTGTAAACTGTGACTAACTACTCGAGACTCCATGGCTCATTTGAGATTTATACTTGCATTGCCCGCGAGAAAATTCATGATTTTTCACAAAGGCGTATATTTATAGAATGTAGAAATCTTGTTCGTTGTCTTGTCCCTGTCGCTGAGAGTTGAGCCGTTAGAAAATTCAAGCAGTTAGAAAGAAAACGAGAGAGAGAGAGAGAAAGAGCGAGAACTTCTGACTTTCCGGGCGTCTTTATTTTAAATCAGCTCGGAGAAACCCAGTGTATTCCGCGCTTGATGATAATGTGTAACGTACGAGCGAGCTAAACTGTCTACTGTATGCATGGAGGCAAATACGTGATTGTTTATTCAAGCCGAAATCTGTGAAAGAGAGAGAGAGAGAGAGAAAAGAAGCAAAGTTAAAGTTATGAAATGTGATGTTCTGTATGCAAAGTATATACGAGAAACTCCTGAGGAATATTCTCAGTTTGTTAAACACAACCTGTAGGCTTTTTGGTTCTCTCTTTTCTTTGAAGAGAAGAAGAAGAAGAAGACGACGAAGTATTATAATATGAAATGAAGATATTGTGTGTACATGTAGCTATAAGTATGTTATGGTGATTATGTAGGGAGCCAGAGGAGGCGTATTTAGGCTCTTTCTAGGTAAGTTACTTTAATAGTAGGACTATGTACTAAGTATTAGAAAAGTTAAACTTGACGGAAAAGTTTTTCAGGCGAAGAAGCGAAGCTCAAGTTGTTGGAGTTTTCTTGAGACGAGTGTAAACTTCTAGGAACCTAGACAAATAAATAGAAGGGCTCTTGTTGTATTGTACGCCAGTGTTGTGCTTTTTCATTGTATATGTATTTAAGTCGTATAAAATTTGGTGCGAATTGCGATATAGAAGCTGTTTGATGGAAATTGAAATAAAAAAGTGTATGGATGAGATAGAGAGAGAGAGAGGGAAAGAAAGAGAGAGAGTAAGTAAGAAAGAGAGTGATAGCGAGACGAGAGGAAGGAAAAGGCTGTGTTGTCTTGTCTTGTATCGGTCGGCTGATGTAGGGCTAATGTTAAATGGGAAAGGATCCCAAGGGGTTTGATCTGGGATCGGGAGCTTTGGCTTCTTCTCGCTTTCGGTTCGGTTCTCCTTTGGTTACCCTGACAAATCCTTGTTTAGAAGATTGCCTTATAACGGAGATTTGTGGACTTGAGTGTCGATTTGCCATAAAAATCAAGAGCGATTTGTCCCGAGTCTCGTGGGAAATTCGCATCCCGTGTGTGTAACTCCTTTTTCTGCTCCTCTCGCGCGCGCTGACTCTCTATATCTCTCTCTGGCTGTCTTCTCTCTCCGTGTTACATTCCAACGTGTCTATGTACCTTATACTTATAAGCACTTCAACACTGAGTCAACTTAGTCCCTCCATTTCTCTTCATAAACCTAATTGCATTTCATTGTGCACTTTATGCCACCCACCCATAATTAGCTTCCAACCAGAGTGTACATCTTTTTGCAATGTGTAGACAAATTATGAACCTACTTTTACATACTATCCTATGCATCTACTGCTCCTAACTGTTTGTCTTGTTGGTAGTTTTTGTATACATTTGGTATTTTCTATGTGGTGAGTACATTTTCTAAGTAATAAGCAGGAGAGAGCGAGAGAGAGCGAGGAAGCAAGTATTAGCATATGAATTCAACTCGTGAAGAAACTTGGATATGTACGTAGGGGGATCAATAAGTCATGCAACTTGCATTTATTTTTTTATTGGAATGAGATAGAACGGTTGCAGGGGGTAAGAGTAGGGCCCAAAACCATGTTGTGTGTGAAGTATAGGCTCACTCCCTTAAGGGGTCTGGAAATGGCGAAGGCAGGAAATTTGTTGTCATTGCCAAAAATCTGCACTTGGTTCGGCAATTCGTCGTTTCGTAATTTTGCGCATCGTAAATTTCAGATCGGGATATTATGCTTGGGGACCCTGGCAGTGATGCCAAATAGGGATGGTATTTCTCCTAACGAATCCTCAACTATGGTTAAAAATTGTAGTTGCAGAAGCAGAAAACATCTGTAGCAAAGAAATTAGTGCTTTCTACTGCTACCATTTTCTTGCAACTTGTATTATACAAAGGCTTTCTTTTGTATTGTATAAACGTGTCATTACGTCCTTTTATGCAACGATTGCGCCTACAGGCCCAGGTTCCTTCACAGTTCTGAGAAATTGTCAGAATACGGTGAAAAATAAAAATGTTTAAAAAAAATTCTAGAAAATGGAGATTCTATATTTCCCCTTCATTTGTTCCCCCTTAAACCGCCGACAAAATCTTGCCACTTGAGTATAAGGTCACGGTCCCTACTTACTAGGGTCTGACTATCAGCAATTATTTTTGGCTGGTTCTTTTGTAAGAACAAAAAGTCTCATCACATTTCGTTGTGCGAATTTCAAAATTTCCATGTTTTGTCTGATCTGTCAAAATTGAGACAACTATGTATACGATAACTACCGTACTACAAATACGAATTTCTTGTAATTTTTCATGTGACATTGTTTCGTGCTCCTCTCGCACATACTATGACTATCTCATTCCAATCAAAAGTTATCTATACGCTACATAACTTATTGATCCACCTCGTATACAAAAGAGGATAGGAATGGGAATGAGAGCGGGATAACTACAACAGTGAGTAAGAGAGTGAGTGTTGCTGCTGTCGGTGTAAAGGTGTACATATATATCACTGCATTTATTATGCAGTACCAAAAGACTTTAAACACTTTGCCTCTCTGCCAAAGTTGTTCACAGACTTGTGTTTCCAGCTTCATGAGTTGAGCTAGACTCTATATTCTCATTCATGTCAAGTCTGTTTAGTGAGTATTTGACTTTAGCTGACTTCACCGGCTTCACAGACGAGAGAGAGAGAGTCAAGCGTAAGTTATGAGCTTTTGCGACAATGTTTGATTTTGCCCTGGGGAACGATGAAAAACTATAAAAAAAAGTCATTCGCAAATTGTGACCAAATTGGGTCGTGCAGACCAGCAGGTTAACTTTAACCAGCTTAGTCCACTCGATTACTTTTTTACTTTTTGACTATCTCTCTCAGCAAGCTAATAGAGAATACGCAATTACATAAATACATAATAATGAAGTTATCTGGTTTTATGGTTTACATATTGGTATATATGAGTATATGGTAACTTGATCTTGCTTTAACATCAAGTATACATGGGTATGTGTGTATTTATATATCCATGTGTGTGTGTGTAGAGGGAAATATTGAATTAGCGTAAAAGGTTTTAGTCCAAAATGTTTCAACAACATTGATCTTCTACGTTACCAACTCAATTTCAAGTAACGCACCATGTTTTTTATCCGAGTCGAACACACACACGTACACACACGTTTGTATATCCATGTGCATATGCATGTAGTCCTGTAAATTAAAAAACATGAGTTACCCATGGAATTTTTACATGATTAAACTATAGGTTTTATATACTTTTTTCTTGTATATTCACGTGTGTATCTTTATTTTGTCAGGGTTCATGTTTTTTCCAACAGTCTTTTTTAACAAGAGAAGGAACGCTGAGTTATGTATTCAACAGAATATAATGTTGACGGCTTCTCTCCAATGTAATGCTGATGTAAATAAATTAGTAGACAGAAGAAAACTGTTGATCGGTGGAAATGCAAAACTAAAAGTGACATCAAATCGAAAGAAGAATACACAAATGTATGTATAGAGATATGGTGAGCATCGGTACATGCCTATATCGTTTGAATAAAAATGCATTGAAATCACTAAAAAAAATACTACATCAAACTCTTAATACACAAACATGCGGTAAAAAAAACGTAATATCTGAGTAGTAGTAGTCATTTATGTGAAATATTTATCTATTGAACTGATCTTGAGATTTTGTACAAGTTTTTATGTGTACAGGGCAGAGACGTTTTTTTATACGTTCTAAATTGCTGTGTGAAAAATTAAGCGTTGAAAAAATATTTTGGCATCAAATACGACGTTCAACAATTTGTACGGGTGTGAAAACTATTGGTAGTTTGTACTGACTCGATACGAATACGTATACATACATATATGTATGTATCACTGAGTGAGTACGTTTTCTCTTTCTTATTTCCACTGTGTGTGTACATGGAATACTGGATGGATTCTTGTGTTTGTTTTTGTCGTTTTGGAGCATGTACACGTTCACATATATATAGTGAACTCAATAGATTTTACATGGTTGATGACTGACGCAAAGCATTTTCGTTGTCGTCCCCTTATTGGAATGGAGGATGTTATGTCGAGTATATAGTGACGATGGTCTTTTTAACATTGTCGCAAATTTATGAGCCAAACCCGCGTGCTTATACTTACAGTATAATTGTAACAGATCAGCTTACATTTTTAATGAGGTTCCACTGAGTTCAATGAAGTGGATTTTTGCGTCGTCCTTTCAATAGGAGAGTGAACTAAAACTTTTTTTTTTTTCGTCGTTAGTTTTTGTCTCTGTTGTGTATTCTTATAAAAGCATGCAAATGACAAAATGAGGAACTGTACACATAGTTTGGAATAGTAAACTATAAACTACACATGCTCATGTTCATACTCAGAGAAAAATACTCATGCATATATATACGATATGCATATATATACGATATGTGACAATATGTGTGTATGAAATCCATAGGTTGGTACTTTTTAGATTTCAACAAGGTGCTTCATGGTTGCTATCCAATCTAATATTACACACATCTGAATGGGATCTATAGGGTCCAATGTAAATAGTAGTTGTTGTCCAGGGAAACTCCGCCTTCTTCCGTTCTGTTGAATGCGACCTCTTTTACTCTCTGTGTGTTGGTTATGAAGTAACGAAGAAGACTCGTCCTCCGTATAGGACAAGAAGGAGAGAAAAAAAGGAAGAAGAAGAAAAAGTGGAAGGGAAAAAATGACAAGGAAAGACTGAAGAAGTAGTTTGTTGCTCTGGGAAAATGAATGGTTTTAAGTTTCAGGGGAAAAATTATTACTCCGCGTGTGCATTTTGTATGGGGTTGTGTGTACGAGTCTCTCGACTTCTTCCTTGGTGAGCAATGGGCATGTTATGACATAGAAATCTCTCAAGATTCGGCTCTCGTCATTAAAGTAGAGGGTGTCCTCTTCGTCTTGTTTTCTGGACAGGATGTGAGACAAAGTCTTGAGTGTGTGTGTATATGTATAGCCATTGCTCAGACAGATTCAGGGGGAATGAAATGAATCTTTTTTTTTTGTTGGAACCATTCCATACCTCCTTTATTATATTCTGATTGTATAATATTTACAAGAAAATGAAGTACATGTATATAATGATGAACTTTGATGATGAGTATATTCACAGTTATTTTACTCGTACAATGCTGTTTTGAAATTCTTAAAAATATTTTTATTATTATTACTTGGTGATATATGTAAACTAAACTGTTCCTCTTACATACACAAAGTTTGTAAAAAATTTCCTTTACTTTGGTTAGATCAAGAACCATTCGTACTTGTACAAATTGTTTTCGGATTTGGCAAAATACAAATGGCAATGAAATGATTTAGAATTGGAAATAGGACATTCATTTTGCCAATTAGTGCCAAATATGGTGAATTTCATGGAAAGTGAGAAGATCAATTGAAAATAGCATGTGTTTGGCAGGTGGTATTGCTAGCCACGTGTCTCCTGTCGGAGATTCCAAATGTGTGGCTTAGTGTGAGTGTGTGTTTGTAAATGCATGATGTCTGTGTGTGTGCGAGTGTGTCTATAAGTACATAAAACCCGCACCATACGGTGTGTTTGCAGTTGCATTTTGGGTTAGTTCTTGTTGCACTTGAATGCATCATATCACATTTGCAGAGTTTAAAAAAAATTGAGTGGTCCTTCGTTTCTATAAGAACTTTGGCTTTTGAAGAAAATGGTCTACTTGGTCAGGCTTTTAAATCAAGACGAATTTCAGCTGTCTTGGATCGGGTAAATAGATTCTTCTTCTATGTACTTCCTTAAAACTATCCTTCCTTACTTCCTTGAGTAATATACTTTCTTTACATTGTGTCAGATTATATTTCAAAAGGAGAGAGAGAGAGAGGAGCGAGAGGTTGGAGACACTTTGTTAGCTTTAGTAAATAATGTCATATAGGATGAAAATTACGGAAGAAAGGAAAAAGGGGCTAGTGGTAGTGGTACCATATGCGATAGAGAAGACAGAAGACGTTCGTTCGGCTTGCTGCCATTACTTCCGGTGTTTTATTCTGAAACAGTGAAATCTTACTTCACCTTAGTTTGCGAATGGGCTACTATAACAGTATGTCAAGGTCAAAATTCTCAAACACTCACGATAAGCTGTACAAAAGAATTAAGATGTTTTTATCCGTTTTTTTTTCTTTGTGATTTTCAAACTTTTGCTTTCTCGAATGGAAACTCAATAATATCTGTCATCATTATGTGTAGTAGTGTAGGCATTTACTTTATGATAAAGGAAATAGAAATACGACTCGAGGCAGGCACATATGAAAGGCGCGAGTATGAGAAAGAAAGAAATTGTAAGAATTCTTTTTTTTGTGTAAGTAACTTGAAGGACACTAGTCATTTAGAGAAAGCTATTTAAAAAAGAAAAGTCAGAAAGAAAAGGATTATGGTCGTTATATTGTTAGAGTTATGAAAATAAAGAATTGAACTTGGTAGGGTAAACCTAGTTAGACGGTTGGATGAAAAAAAAAGTTTCGTGTCATTAGCTCATTTGTTATCTAGGAAAATGATTTGATCGTGTGAGGAGGACGATGTTCAAGTTTTTGTGTGTTTGAGAGAGAGAGAGAGAAAGGGAAAAAGAGAAAGAGCAGGAGAAGGAGGAGAGAAATGATTCTCCTAAAAATGTAGAACTCAATCGAACATTAAAAAATTTAATAACAGCGCTAGATCCCATTCACAAAGACAATTTGTTATGATATATGACGCTTCCGACTCTTGGTTATGGAGCTATTATGCACTACGTTCAATATGGCATTGTCTGAGCAGAGAGAAGGGAACGCTTGCTTTTATGTTATAAAGGCAAAAAGGAGGAGAGCGAGTGAGGGGGAGAAGCCAATTTTGCGAATTGATATTGTGTAAGTTGTAAAGAGCTGTAGAAAGGAGAAGACAGAGAGAGAAGAGGCAAGAGAGAGAGAGAGAGAAAGAGAGAGAGAGAGAGGGGAGAGAAAACGACTCCCAAATAAAACTCACTTCAAGCTTTCTCTTTGGAACTTTCAACTAGCTCTAACCCAAAACTCCGAACCATCCATCCATACATTCACTAAACTTCCGACTAGACTTCACACTAGTACTGTATTGCATTCCGGAAAAAGCCACATGGTTGGAGATATTCGTCGACTTGGTCGTTGTCGACTCGGTCCTCTTTAGAACGTACGGAGCACATACACACATACATATATATACGATATACACTTCTACGCATATATATGTACACACACTCACTCAACGTTCTCACTCTCGACTTTTCCAAGCTATAATATGTACATACCTTTTGGTTCAGTAAAATATGTATCCTTATATAGAGATTTTCCCTTTTGCCTTGTATTTTTGTTTATACGCTGCACAAATTTCAACATAGAGAACCAAGATCCAAAAATTCATGCCTATCAATTTTCACTCGCTCCGCTTATTCCTTCCATCCTCAAATGTTCCTCAACTGGCCTGTTCCAATATAAAATATAATGTATAGAACTTAACATAATACACAGACACAGAGAAAATAGAGAGAAGAGAAGGAGAGAAAAACGAGAAGAGATCTATTTACTCGTCGACTCGAGACTCACGAACCAAAAAATATGTTTCACCACCATGATAGCGTATTTGCTTATTTAACGCCCATTGTATTCCTTTTCGTATTGTGTGTGTAAATAATACGTGCCTAATTTTGGCTCCTGTATTTATACTTCTCTCTCTCTCTAGCTACGACGATCCCTTCATCAGCCAGATCAGCTTTTGATATTATACTTGGTTCATTTTACTGATTACATATACGAATACGAATGAGTTATTGTATTCAACGACTTGGTTATTATTTTATTTTATCGTTCATGTATATACTGTACGTATGTGTATATACTGTACGTATGTGTATATATGCATCCATCCTCTACTATAGAGCTTGCATTCAGTTATATTTAGGATCTGTGCATATGTATTTATATCCCCGATATTCTCTGTACTATACTTGATCCTGCGAACGAATGAACGAGCTTAATCCACGTGAATTTCAAATGCAAAGCTCTTCGACTTGTTTATGATGAATGCTTAGATGGATGGATGGGATGGAGAATATAAAGCGAATGTATAATAAAAGACTGACTTGGTTTTATCCAACCTTATTCGCATTTCTTGTGATTCCAAAGAATTGACAATCGTTCATATATTTACATGCATGTATGTATATGTATATTAGGGAGCGAAGCTCCCTTATTCTATTGGGTTGTCTGTCTGTCTGTCTGTCTGTCCTTTTCACGATATCTCAAGAACGGATTGACCAATTTTTATGCAGTCTTTTGTATAGGCATTGTTATTCAATGAAGCA
>JAIUND010000905.1:0-48048 GCA_034699125.1 Gisinianus flammeolus | reverse complement strand
ATTATCACTTGATGTAAGGAAGCTGTGTATGGAATTTCATGCAAATCTAAAATACTTGAATATTCCAGTCTTACTTACGAGTTGGAGTTGCTTTTTCTAAATACTCCAGAGCACATAGGTCCTTTTCGAATTAACCATTTCGGCTATAGCGCTTTTTCGAGTTTCACGAACGATAGGCAAAAAAGTGAAAATACGTCTTCCACTGGTTATTCCATCCACTTCCTCATATATATAATATTATGCACATGCACTGTAATAAAGTTCGTACTTATCGACTATATGGTTTTTATTTTATTAACAAAAAAAAACTAAAAACTACTATGTATTAACAGTAATAATATCCTTTCTAATAAAATATTCCCCCCAAAACGAGGGACATGTTCCTGTCTTTAATTTAGAAAAGCACTCATTTACTTTTTTGTTTTTGCATGTGAAAATCATACAACACATTTAATATTCACACAGATATTTATCTATATTCCAAAAGACAAAAAAAAAAACCAAAGTCCTTTGATAAAACAGATTTAAAATGGAATTTCCCTTTCATTGTATACTATATAAATTCTTGACCCTATACTATAGAGAGTTTATAGTATCGAGCACAGAGTCACAGGTTGTCTCAGACAACTATGTATAGAGAAATACAAAAAATGTAACAAAAGAAAGCGAAAGAGGATAATTGACAATATTTTATATAATTACTTTTATATATTTCTATATTACATTAAACGTGAGTGCTTACTTCTATCTTTAGATTCTTTATATTATACGTGTAAAAATGTTGTTCACAGTATGAACTTCATACATAGATGTATTTGTATTAAATTTTAAATTACAACAAATGTTCGGTCGTTTGTCATCATCACCGTCATTACCATTATCATCAGGATTATTATTATTAAAATTTGTTGGAAAATAGTAGCTACTATCAATTATATACATAATGTAGACTTGAAAATAGTCTTTACTTGTGCAAACATTGATCACACACATATTAAGTGAGTAATTCTATGCACATTTACTAGTACGCAATTAAAAATTTAGTACATAGGACGTCGATATATTTGAAAAAAAGTAAATCCGAGTCAAATTCATTTCAGGATTGATCATTAGTTTTGAAACTGTGCCATGTGATTCAATGAGAATGGTGTCAAGTGAGGCTGTAGAGTGGGAAGAAGACACATTCTGTCCGGAGAAGAAGAAAGTCCATTCATCACAGATGTTGTCACTGGAGGTCCAGAAGGATTCTGTTGTATATTGGAGTCGCCGTCATCATCATTCATAGAAGGAGTCGAATTCTCTGCTCTCTGCGGAGCTTGCATTTGTGGTCCCATTTGCGGATTTGCAGAAAACATTTGAAGATGAGACCTGTGCATGTGAGGATGAGCATATGGACCACCTTGATGTTGGATCGGATAAATACCCATAGGATAACTGGACATTGCATGGGGATGCATATATGTTGTGGGATGATGAGTTGGAATCGGTTGGATAGGAGCAAATCCGGGAGGAGCTGCTGTTTGTTGATGATGCATTGGAGTTTGAACTGGAGTACCCATGAAAGTGACGCCAAGATTGACTGGCCTTCCATTGTCTCTTACTAACATTGGATTCACACAGTTGTAATTATTGGACATTTGATTCTGAATGTCCATGTGGAACCGTTGTGGATTTTGATAAGGGTCATGGTAGGGTAAAAACATATTTCCAAAACTATTATGCTTCATTATTGGTTGCTGCTGCTGTTGTTGTTGTGGTTCATCCTCATCTTGAAGTAAAAATTCTACACCTGGACTCCGATTTGAATGTCTAGTCATCTGAAGTAACATCTCATCCGTAGGGCTTTGTACACCTTTCACTTCGAAAAACTCTGTAATAGTATCAATATTACATTCATAAAATTAAATAGAAAATACTATCTCCGCTACTATATACATATTTGTTGGTACTATTAATAGTTGCAAGTCGTAAACAATTCAGCAGTGCAAACAGTCCAAGTACAGAACTACATAATTTGTTGCTTCTTATTTTAAATACTTTAAACTACACACATACTACGGCCACCAAAAGAAAAAAAGAAGAACAATCGTCATAACAAGGAGAATTACAACAGTGACATCATATCAGGGATATGAATTTGCAAAAGCTTTGAAATAATTGTTTTCGAAGAAAGAACTGCAGCATACGATAAATATAGAGGAAAAACTACATTTGTAGATTGAAATAGTATATGAGCAAGTTACAAAAATAAACTATAAACTATTTTCTAGCACAGGAAATATATAGTATGGTACTTTGAGTATAGAATACAAAGTTTAGTGTGAAAGAAAAGCCGGCTGAAGAACACTTCTAAAAAGTGTTAACATTTAAAGGCTATACATGGTTATTAAAATAAAGTCGGCAGTCATACACTGGTAAGGTGGATGAACTTGAAATTATTTAAATACTCACTAGATTATGAAGTGAATGATATACACTATTCCCATTTATGAAATTACAAAATATTTTTATACAATCCACAAGCTGCTGCACCTTACAAAAGCAGTAAAACGACGACAGGCGTAACTTTATTGCATATCACAAACTGTAGGAATTGTCAAAAAAGTTACATGGGCATATATATAAATCATGTGAGAAAGGAAAAGAAAAAACAAAGTTCATTTTAGTCTGCGATAATACACGTATAAATAATCTACAATACACTGCATTGTTATGTGCCATAAAGCCAGCAAAACCTGTTGAGTACTGAATATTAAAGTAGTGAAAGTAATCTATAGTCAGTAGTATAATAATGTCAAAATAAAATATACATTAGCTAATTGAATCAAGTCAATATATTGTCATCATTAGTTTGAAAAAGATTTCTTCCGTGCTGAAATAATTGATGAAAAATTACAGTGCAGTGTATAAGCTATCGGAAGAATTATTTTACAATAATACTTGCAGTTACAAGATAAAAAATAAACGATAGAAAGAATCTACTTCAAATATATCCTTAGAAATCCTATGAGAGCTTCTGAAAAAAATTATGTAAGGCTAAGAAATTAAAAAGAAATAAAAAGATTTCTATAAAATCTTCTCGAATAAAAATCTCTGTCTACCTCAAATATAAACCGATAACGTTTTAAAAACCATTAGGCATACCTAAATATATATTCGCAATCAGCAAATGATACTGACAGAAAAAGCTACAGATTCTAATTATAAATCTTAATCAAGTTCTTGGTACTAACGAGGAAAAGTCTGGTCTTCATTTGGTAAAGTACAATTAGGCCGATCAGGTTGAGAGCCAGTAAATGTGTGCACGTTTGCATTACCGTCTGGAGATTGTTTATTAAGATTGTCCCGGATTTCAATTTGTCTTCGACCCTCGACATCTCCAAAATTTGGTTCAGGTAAATTGTTTATTTCAGCCAATGCTTTTGGAATCTTCTTGATGGAATCATCTCGATCTCGATTCTTTGTTCTCACCTTTTCATCAACAAGGTCTACTAGAGTCGGGGCTACACTTTGTTTTTTATCATTTTTTCCTGAATCTCCACCATCACCATTTTTCTCATGCAACGTACAATTACGTGCAAAATGTCCAATTTTATGACAAATCCGACACTGTCGATCTAATGGGGGGTTACCATTTTGAAGTAATTTGGGATCCGTGAAAAAGCTCTACAAGAAAAACACAACAATTAAAGAGGACTTTATTATATATTTTGTACATATAAAGAGAGGAAAGTTAATGGAATTTATATAAATTTATAAAATTTCTGTTACAAACCAGCCAATTATGGTGCTTTCTTAGCACAGTCGAATCATATGCAGCATGGAACACTTGTCTCAAATGTTGAAATGTCTTCAAAATGTGGACACTCACTAAATTGTAAACCACAAAACATTTAACATACATTTAAAAAAAAAAAACGACCAAATCACTTGACACTTTACTCTTGTAACAAAATCAAATCTTACTTCGGCGAGAAAGGCCAGAACCAAGATTATGATGCCTTTCAAATGGATCTTCAATTGCTATTGCGTCTGTTAGCCACAATTTTGAGAGCCGTGTCAAAGGTGCAAACTGACTTATAGTAACAACATGTTCGTCAAAATTAAATGTTTCTGTGTAGTAATTAAGAAATCCCAGCCACAGTTCACTCAAAGATTGTCGGTTCCTTCCATACATTGGCCAAACATGACGCTATAATTCCAGGACAAGCATTTATTTATTTACTCACATGACAGATGACAGAATATATAATATTTTAAAATACTAATCAACAATGGGATATTTTGAAAAATAAAACAAAACTCACTAAATTCTGGATATCTTTGAAATGCTGGATATCACATCCATCAACTAAAATGGGTGGCAGTTTATCACGACCGAGCTGAAAAAAATATCATCAAAAAAATTTATAAACAGAGACAATGTCACTACAAATGAAATTATTTTTAAGTACATAAACAGTACAATACCTCTTGAAGAACGGGTAGGACTGGAGTTGAGAGATGTTGAAAGTAATGAATGATCATGAGAACATATCCATAGGAAGACAGGCTACCTCTGGATGCATCACTGATGTCACATAGTTTAGTCAATTTCTGGAGAAAAGAAAGGCCAAATTAAAAAGTTAATTCACTCAGTACATATTTTCTTGGGATGTCAAAATATCATCACATTACATTCGATTTATGCACATTTTTGAGTTATTTGGACTCTTAATTTACCTTGAGAAAGCAACCCATGATCTTGAAAGTAAATAAGTTCATTAAATATTACAATCATTTTCTGTGTCAATTAGTAAAAATATTCCAAGTGAGCAGTGAAATTTCTTTGAAAATGAATAAGTACCTTGACTCGAAGATCTATTTCTTCGGCGTAGGTACGAAGCAACTGAGTATTATGCATAGCCAGAGTGTTATACAAACTAATATCCCCTTCCAAACCGTATTTTTTATGACGGAATTTAATAATCGGAACCTTGTGAAAAACCAAAAGGAAATGATTCAAGTATTACTCAACCTTTTTGACTTTAATCTACTCATTTACGCTTTCGCTAGCTTTAAAACCAATGGTACCTTTGCAGTAGAAATACACACAACTTCTTGAAATCCAGCTCCTTTCAGTCTTTCCACAATTCCCTTCAATATAGCTAACCCGTTTGCCCCTTCAGTCTAGTTTAATACATGTAACTTTGAGTAATAGATTTTTCACATGCAACACAACTTTAAAAGTGAAGATTTTGTTTACCTTGCTGGCTGAACTGTTACGGAATGTTAAACAAATGTCAATATCTGAAAAATGTACGCCGAAACCGTTGTATGTTGAACCAAACATGGTTAGCTGAGCTTGTGGGTACAAAGGCATTATGAGATCATGTAATTCATCAATGATCGTCTGACGAATTTTAACGTCTTCTGCATTTAATGCTTCCGCCTCTACAAAATACATACATATTAACGTTTTACATCACAACTTAGGACATGAGTTAATAGTATTTCAAATGATAGTTTGCTAAAATAAAATAAATAAATAAAAACTACTACTAGAAGCTCAATAGTTTATTTACTGTAATTTGATAGGAGAACATCGTCGAGAAGTCGGAGGGCAGCTGGAGTAGCATTCATAACGGGCTTCAAAACAGGTAAAATTTCATCCGGGCAGTCAAATTTCCAATGTCCATCCGCTCCGCAGCTTTTACATACTACTGGCGGTTTCTATTTTGGTAAATAAGCAACATTTGCACACAATGAGTCATAAACATTGTATTCATTTTTATAATGTAATCATAGTAAAATTTTAAAAAGGCAAAACTGACCATTCCATTTTGAATAAATTTTCCATCAAATTTATAGTCTAGTAGCCACTCAGGGAATATGGTTTCAAGAACTCTTGCATCATCCAAATGAACATATGTTTTTTCCTTGTTATCATTTCCAATGAAGCTGTACAGCCGTACTCTGGTTGTTGCAAGCTCAAAAGGAGGAAACTGATCACGACTGTACTTTTTCACAGCACTGATTTCTTCAATTAAATTGATAGGATCCCATTTCCGGTTAGTAATTTTTTCCAAGTTATTTGTACCCTGTGCATTTCCATTTTTTAGCAAATTAACCCTATGAAATACGTGCGGACGGCATCTTTCTACATCTTCTACTGATACTATCCCGTCGTACAAAGGTCCCCTGATAGTTCTCGGCACTCCAAAGTATAAATATGTAAATTTTAATCGCTCAATAATGTATTCACACATTTTGTTATTGCTCATCGATCTTGAAAGATTACACTTTGGAGTGATCTGCAAACAAGGAAGATCGTTTTATGTCATACATCTATATTTATAATTATTTAGCATACAAAGTTGTGCATTGATTTATATTTTATGCATATAAAATGAAATCATGCTTACCGGACACTCAATTGATATCTTTCTATTCCAATATTTATCGGACCGATATACAACTTGCTGAGAAATTGAGACTACCAATTCCTTGTAGTTAAATTCCAGAGCATAAAAACGAAGCATATCTAACCAACAAGAGCCTGATAATTTTGGAGCGCAAGCAGTCCAAACTTTGAGCGCCTCCTGAGCACCTATGATAACAATATGATCATATAGAGGTAGGTAATAGGATAAAAATTTATAATAAAATACATATTTCAAGTATGACAAATCATTTCTTGAAAAAGGAATGAAAATCCTATTACATACATAAATGAGTATAATTCTGAACTTACTCGCAAAATCTCCAAATTCGTCATCATCTTCAAGGTCTTTACATAAAGATCGCAAATGGTGCAAATTAGGTAAAATATTTGCTTGTTGCAAGTAATATATGACCATGATTGTGAATGCATGCGGTGGTAAACTGCCTTTCTCTTGATTGTCGATTTCACAAACCTATCGAAATAATGTTTGAATATGTAATACCTATACATGTCAAGTCGTATTTTTAAATGAGTAAAAATTTTACTGTGAAAAAACATGCACTAATAAACACTGTGTACTAAATAGGATTACTACATACCTTAGACCAAATCCTAAATGCAACTACTAAGGGTCGAACTAAAGAACTTAGTTTCACGTATTCTGCAAAAAGTTTGGCCGTCTGTAATTTTCCAATGACAAAAAACAGGAAGTTAAAATGAAAAGCTTTTATAATGGATTCAATTACATTTGTACTAAATACAGACCTCCACTCCTGCGTTATTATTCATACTGAGGATGACTTCACAGAGCGTTTCTTTTTCTAGCATATGAATAGTAGCCGATTTCGACGAGACCACCTTTTTCACTTCCCTGAGAAAGTTCACATAAAACAACATGTAATCAATAAAGTCAAGACAAGTACTAATTCATATAAAAGTATTTTGATTGTAGTTTAGAACAAGGTTAAAATTAGGCTTACAAGGATGTTGGATGATGTTGAAAAAATATAAATAGCTTCTGTAAAATTTCAAAATTGTCCGCAGGTGATGGTTTCACGTTTTCAGAAGAACTATTGGACGTTTTAGTACCATCATTAGTATTAATATTTATGTTGATATCCGAATTTTTAAATCCCAATGAACAATATGACGAGCCAAATAGAGCAAGTGTGCAGCCTGGAAATCAAATAAATTTGGATACATTGTTTATTACAAAGTTCCATAATGTATAATTCAAATTCTTCTAATGGAAAAATTCTTGTGCAACAAGGAATGAAGTAGACGGATTATTTTCCAAACAAAAATAAATAAATACCAATGTTTACAGCCTTTAAGTCTTCGTTTAGTCTAGCAACATAATTTTTTCGTCGCGTAACTTCAGCATCCGTTATGGCATAGTGCTCAAATACCGAATTCAAAAATCGACTAACTGCAATGGAGTGTGCCCGAGATGGTTCCGGAATATTCCCTAATGTGAATTCCAATTTTTTCATCTGCAATTTAAGCAAAGAATAAGGTTCAAATCAGATTAAAGTATTATTTTTAATTATATAGACGAAATAAATTTGGAACCAAAATGTCAAAAAGCCATGCATAAAATTTCTGCAATATATGCGATGTAGGCGAGTGATCCAAGGATACGTACAAATTCGAATGCAGAATGACGAGGGCCCATTATGTGATGAACACAAGCATACGTGGAATCCAAATGATAATTGCAGCTATTACAAATAAATTTTGCTTTTGGAAATTTTGATGATCTCTGAAAATTTTTTACAAATAAACAAATTCAAAAGGTTGGATCACAATAACTTTATACTCAGTACACCACACTAGGTATTTAATTGCTACTATATATATATTTCAAAAACTTTACCTTGCTCAGTGCTTCGATTCCGTGCGGTGACATGATTCTTTTCAAAGTCTGACTAGGAGGTCCACTATTCCTATCCTTGTATGCCAAGTCGACCAAAGTCTCCGTCTGGTCCTGTAGATCTCGAGGACATTCAGCTCGTTTCAAGAGTTGAGCAAGCGTCTGTGGCCCATCACTTGATGATGTTTGAACGTTTCCAATCCTTTGATTTTGATTTTCTTTGGGAATCGTAGTCATCAAAGGTTTGATATCATCCCTCTTTAGCGGCTGTTGTGGTCCGGAGGATCGTTTCATTGAGTCGGGTTCTTTTTGTATCCTTGCTGACAGCTCATGTTGGTGGTGGTGTTGTTGTACTTTTGGTTTCAATGTAAGAGATGGTTGTGAAATCAGTGAGCGTTTAACTCGTTCCCTTTCATTCTCATTCTTTTTAACACTTGGTATTAGTTTTACAACATCAGATGGTCTTGGAATAATAGTAACTTTGCCAGCATTCACAACGCTTTTTTGTGGCAAATTGTCTGTGGAAATACATATTTTATTGTCAGTATACAAACACATGATCAAATATATACATTGGTTTCAGAATTTCTTTGAAAACTATAATGATATAATCATATCTTGACTTACCTGAAGACATTTTTGGTTGTACAGAGTCATTTTTATCAATTTTTTTTTGAATTCCAGGTATTTTGAGTAGCTGCTGCAATTCTACACCTAATCCTATACGTTTACTTTCATCCATGGTGATCTATCATACACATACATGAATTACTTTATTTCAGGAAAAGTATCAGCACTGCGGTTCATTACAAGTTTTTCATTATAAAGTTTATGACAAACTTAATTTGAAACTGTATTTACTATATAATATACATATATATACCTTGTCTTCTTTAAAATGTCACAAGTATATACTTTCCCATGGTACACGTCAAGTATATAAATAACAAAATAATACTATATATGTATATATATAGTTCTCTGTTTTATGTGTCCGGTCGTCACCTGTAGAACCAAAATATACCATGGTATAACGTCAAGGAATCTTCACATAGACGAATTAAAAAGTACTTGAAAACATATTAATTGTTAAATGATCTATGTGCGAATGAATTGTGTGAATCTTCTATATTACTCTATTTTAAAATAATGTCAATAATGCTCTGCTACTTAAATCATTACTTACTGCAACCACCAATAGAATCTTCTAAGAATCTTCAATATTGTCAATGGAAATTAAAAAGTAAAAAAGTTGTCACTTTCAAAACTAAAACATGACAGGAGCGATAAAAATCATCCCGTATTAACTGTTAAATGAAGACTACTAAAACACGACACAAAACTACAATAATAAAATTATTATTTTGACTATAAAGTCATGCATAATTATTACGGTTTTATTTCAAAGAAACCGCGGCATGCAAGCATAAGATTCGTATTTAACAGAAGAAAATTAAGTCAAAAAAAAAATTTGCATTTTATTTTATTCTACTTACATCGGCATAATGCACTTGTGTGATATGTAATAAAAAGACTTGAATGACTTGTAGCAATTTTTTTGTTTATTATCGTCCATATATCAGTAAGATTAAGACTACAGTAAATGTGTATGTGTATACAAAGTTTTTAATGAAGGAATTCCGAATTTCCATAGATCATGTCATGGGGTGGGGAGACGTTGGAAATAATAGTAGAGAAGAACATCATAAAAAACAAAGTATTTGTTGAAATGTCCATGCTTACAATATTTGCAAGTAAATAATCAGAACCGGTTGTTACTTGTAAGTTATAACCGAGGTCGTTTTTTTTCAGAGGTATAAATATTATATGTGTTGTACTGGATGAACTCGATCGCATTGAATGAGTCTCATCCTGTCCCACTGATTTTTCATCAGTGTTGAACATCACAATTAAAAGGGATAGAAAATTTTATAACCAGAACTGGTTTTGTACAACACAAATCGATCATCTATCTTTTATAAGCATGCTTTGACTACAAACAAATGAGTTTCAATATTTCTTAAATTATTATCACTTTGCGATGTACATAATATATAAGATACAATAATCAATAATTTATCGTATTATAGCCCTTACAATATACTAAGTATATTATACACTGTATATATATATAATATAGATACCTATTCACTTTTGCACTAGTTCATTAACATTAACATTTATAGGTCATTACTAGTAATCTTAATTTGATTCCAAAAATATTTGTATTCATACATATGATTATTTTCTTGATATTCCTATAATTGACTTGGGCTATTCGTCAACTCATAATTGTAAACTTGTCACTAAACGCGATCGCATTCAACTTGATTTACAATGCTCTATCTATTTTATTGTCGAAAATAATCAGCTACTTTGATAATATTTTGGTAACACTTTATCTATGCTTTATTGTAATTTTCATTACACAAGTTAAATATACATAAATACAATACATATACGTAACTTTTGAATTGTAAATGTTTTTTAGGAACAGTACATTTCACCAGTACAACTCAATTAGGTGGCTGATTCTGCTATACTTAAAAATTCAAATTAAATGCCTGGATATATACAATAACAACTAAATGAACTTATCGAATTTGAAAACTGGATAAACTAAGGACATTTTAGACCAACTACATTTTGTAACCTCTTTCTTAAAATAAAATATGTACGCAAGTGTAAAACTGAAGACTTTACTGTAATCGCTCTTCTAGTTTGTTTTTAGTGTTTTGTAGCGACACACTTCAACAATAGACATTATTACCACATCTTATCGAGCAAGCTGAGTGATAAGAGCTGCACACATTTCAAAAAATTCCATAGTATGATGACTGCTTCCTGTACTAGTAAGAGAGTTTAACACTTCTGCACCTGAAATTTTGAAAATAATATTGAAGCACTAAAATACTTTATATATATGTACTTAATATGTATATCAAATGCTCCAACAAACAATTACATACTTGACGACTTTTATATGTATTTGACTACACTTACTGCTGGTGGCCGCATTGGCATTTTCTTGCTCTTCACAACTAACACTTTTAAAATCCAGCAAGTAACTCTTATAGTCCACTTGATAAAGCTGTAAAGACATTTTAGCATGCTTGTTTTCTGATGCACTCTTTCGTCTTACTCGAACATGATATGGATTCACAATTTTCCATTCCTAAAAAAAATCATAATTTATGTTAAATGTGTATAAAATTGTTATTCATGCCTCGAGTTACATTTTTTCTAACATACAGTTATTCAATATGTATATAAATTTGTGAACCAAGGAATAATAATACTTACAAACTCAAGCATCTTCATGGCTCGATAAACTTCATTCATAATGTCGTGAGGTTTGCTTTGGCTTCTAATACCCAAATGCCATTTTGCCCTTTTTACACTTTTGTGACGATCTACGGCGGCTACAGCCGCTGTCGCCGCCGTCGATGTAATTACTCTCTCCCGTAATGCTATACAAAAATCACAGAGGAAAAATACATACTTTATATTTTACATTGTCAACAGTTTAACTAGTCTTTGCAACTTACGAGCTATTCTTTCTGGATGAGGACGAACAGGACTATGAATCCCATCCGGAATGACAGCAGGAGGTGGGCTACTGGCCACGTAAAAATCCTTTAATTCAGCTTTAGCAGCTTCATCGGCGATTCTTCGATTGTCAATAATTAGATGATACGCAATTGCTAACTGATCATGAGGATCACCTTTAAGCAAAGCCTCATGGACTTCATCTTCCTTGACTCCAAATTTCTGTAAATTCGGTGAACCAAACTGTGGTATGAAACCAAACTTTAACCTTTATTTTTATGTCTTGCAAAAATAATGAAATGATACAAAGAAAAAAGAAGTGATAACAATAAAAAAATTATACAAAACAAAAGCAAAACGGAAAGCCGAGTTTTAGTTAGGAAAGGGTTTTTTTACCTCACAGACTTCAAACACTGCTTCAGGTTCAATAACAGAAGTGTCTTGGTCAACAGGAGATGGAAATAAATAAGTTGGTAATTCCCTCTGAAACCAGTCGTGTTTTCTGTGAGACAAACATTCACATGTGTCACATATACAAAAGCATGATTATGATGATGATGATGATGAAAAAGATTCCACAATGAATTTTACACTTGTACATTTTCCTATTATTTCTGAATGAAAACATTACACTATAGTAACACATAAGAATATTTGACTAACTTTACTTCTTCGATTGTCGCCCGTTTCATAGGATCAACTTGTAACATGTGACAAAGCAAACCAACAACAGTTTTATTCAGATAATCGGGTACAGGGAATACTCCAGATTTGATTTTCCTAAATAATGTTGGCACATGCTCATCATCAAATGGTAGAGTCCCGCACAGTAAGGCGTACAAAATTACTCCACAACTCCAAATATCGACTTCAGGACCCGCATATAATTTACCAGAGATAACCTCGGGGGCTGCGTAGTTGGGGGAACCACAGCTTGTCCTAAGGAAATCTCCATCCATCATCATGTTTGATAGTCCAAAATCTGCTATTTTCACGTGCAAATTATGATCTAGAAGAAGGTTTTCTGTAAAAACGAAAATACAAATAAATAAGTCATTCAAATCCTTGTTTTGAATTCAAATTTTTTAAATCAATTGAGCAAATTGAATTGACTACATAATTTATTTTTCGTACCTGGCTTCAAATCCCTATGAACAATCATATGCCTATGACAATAGTCTACACCCGAAATGATCTGTTGAAAAAATCTTCTAGCCTCGTGCTCCTTTAGTTTTCCATGCTTGACAATGTAATCAAATAGCTCGCCACCGGACACGTACTGTCAAAATACAAAATACAAATTAAAGTTCATTGTCGATTGTCCACCTTAACGGTATTGACTGGAAATACAAAATGTTCATTAGAGAAACCATACCTCCATAATCATAAAGATATCAGTCGGAGTGCTTATGACTTGGTATAATTTTATTATATGTGGATGACGGAATAATTTTAAATTTTGAATCTCACGACGAATCTTCCCCACAACATCGAGACTTTTAATTTTCTGTCGATTTAAAATCTTGACTGCAACCTTATGACCAGCTGGAAACAAAAGGAAATTTATTTAACATTTTAAAAACATTGCTTTAGTTACACTTTACTAATTTCGGAATGCTCCTATATACATGAATGAATATGTATATGACAATAAATGTCCAGAGAATTAAATAAGTACATACAAATTCAGAAATAATGTACTCACTTAGTTGATGCTCTCCAATTTTAACTTTTCCGAACGTCCCGACTCCAAGTGTTTCACCAAGAACATAATGACCTATTTTTTAAATTGTCCAGGAGATTTTAATATGCAATTAAGCGAGGAGGGAATCCTTCCATCTATATGATTTATTAACTAATTTTTTTGTAATTAACTGTATATATTTTTGTTTAATTCATACCAATCTTGACCATGGGTTGTTGATTAGTACTCGCAGGTACTGGATTTGGACCAGGAGAATTTGTAGATAATCCGGATCCATCTATAACTGTTTTATTGTTGGCTACTCCTGTTCCTGTTGGTGTATTCAGGTTGATATAACTGTTGGTTGAAGAACTTGCACTGTTTTGTCGTTCAGCCATCTCCTCTTTGATGTAGTTGTATCTCAAACACTAGGTATACATAATATGTATTACATATATAATAATATTGTAATATAATATTGATCAAATGTATATATTATATACATTTGATCAAAATAATACAGAATTGCGATGAACCTTTGTTTTTTAATCAATTAAATTGAATACAATAACAAATAACCATATCACATCCAAACTCTAATCGTATAAAAGATGGTGGATAGTACAGAATCAATAACAAATAAATAATGATGATATGACAGAATCATTTATTTTCATCACATATTTAGAAAAATACAATTTATTTATTATTAGCTTGTGTGGGATTCGATGAAAATTACATTTATACTAACTTTTTGTAGCACTACATTGCACTTAGTGCTGCACTACACTATATATATATACAATACCTTGAAAGTATTTTGCTCAAATAATTGAAAGGTGTAGGAAACTAACTAAATATACAAAGGACAAAATTGTCCTTTTGCTGCTGTTTTACCTCAAAATCTTTGGTTAAACCAAAACTTACTGATTTGTAATAGTAAATTAAAATTATCCTTTTAATTATTAGTATATGCAAATATTTATGTATAAGGACTTACGAACAAATTTGTTCCCAAGAAACTGTACTGTACTACGTAGTTTTAAAAATTCACTCTCACCTTCAACGTTATATTAAATAAATTGTTTGAACTTATAATTTTTAAGTACTTATTTATTTGAGAAAAGGAATAATATAAAAAGAGAGAAATAAGATTCAAAAAACTTAATTTTTGTTCTAATTTCCCAATGTTAAGTTTTATGATAACATTTTACTTGTGATCCCATTAACAAACAAGATCCCAACCCAACTTATAATCGCCCACAAGCAAAGTGCAAACACAGCAGATATAAATTCGAATGCATCACATTCGTCCTTACAGTATAAAACATTGAAATCTATATGTATGCACGATATATCAATGGAAAATCGCCTGTAGAGACTGAAGTGTAAAAGTGTGGAGTATGTATATAGTTTAATTAAATCTTAAATCTAATCCCATTTTTAATGTTGAGTACGTCTTGTAAACCTTTATTCGTACAACATACAATGAATGAAGTGTATAATAATATGTACTTATGAGTACTAAAATTGCATATTGCATTGCATATCTCTAATTATATAATGCTATAATGCTATAATGCTATAATGCTAATTATATAATGCTATAATGCTATAATGCTATAATGCTATAATGCTAATTATATAATGCTATAATGCTATAATGCTAATTATATAATGCTACATTACCCCTTATTACTTCCTAAAGCACAACGGGCCTTGATGATTTTTCTTTGGTTCTATTCTATATTAAATATAGAATAATAATTTTACATAAAACCAATCTGATGATATGACAGATGTCAAATAATGACGAATCTTTATTCAATTTCACGGTACTTTTGAATAATTAAATAAATACTCAAATTATATGAATTTATATTTTTAAGCATAGGAAAATTTGGCAATATTGAAGTATTTACATACTTATATACTATATATACATATACATATATTGTATATGACATACATGTATAGAGGTGTGTACAAATTCAGACAGCTCGTCGATCCCTCAGAAGAACTCAATTTACAATAATAAATTTCCAATTTAAAAGCTAAAAAAAATCACAATGATTTCAACTACTGTAACTGTAGGTTGTCATTATTATTGTGTAATGAGGGTCCTTGATTCTGGTTGTACAGTTGCAATTGTGATATAGGTAAGAAATTCATGGTATCGGGGGTGGAATAAAAGTTGGCCGCATAGAAACTGTTGGTGTTATTCCCGGTGTCACTCATCGTCGTGGCATTCTGTTCAGAGGATGATGAAGAAGCAGGAGGGAAGAATTCTGTCAAATTCAAATCAGGAGTGAGGATACTTGTCACCGGAAATCGTTCACATTCATCCACAGTTGAGTCAAAAAGTTTTAACTCGTTCTTGAAGGTAGTTATTGGGTTGGAGAGGATTTTGTGGTTTCCGCTCATATTTTCACAAGTTGACACATCCGTCATATCCTATATTCCAAAAGTCCATGAAGAAAAATAAATACAATTGTATACATATTTATTCCTAATACATGCTTGGATATATCACAACGCTTTTGAAAATGAAATGTCACTTCAAACAAAGGTAAAAACTATAGTAAGAAGTAAACGTTGCGAAGACTTTTATTTTGCATATATATAAAATGAGAAAAAAAATACCAAATAGAATTTCAAGAATTGGGTCTGAATTTCATGTGTGAGCAAAGTAAATAAATTTTAAAACGAAGCAACAATAACAACAACAAAAATGTTCAGCAGTGCTCAGAATCTGATGCTAATTCTCTCATGATTCAGCTATTATTTCGAATAGCTCACTCGTTTTTTTTCGACTAAATATTTTGGGAGAAACAGGAAATTCCATATTATGTCGTTGTGTAGAATTGTATTCGAGTATAGAGAAGAAAAGTAGGATGTGGATATAGAATTCGTGACAAAGGGGAGACAGAAAGAGAGAGAGTGAGAGAGAGAGAGTGAGTGAAAGTTTGGGAACTAACAAGGGGGCAATTAAAGATAACGTTGTCAGGTTTGTACAGTATACTTATATAGATTTTGTTTATGGAAGTAACCATACAGTCAAAGAAGCGACAAATGTAAAGGAAGAAAGAAAGCAAGAAATGGAGAAAGGAAAAGGGACAGTGAACAATGGGAGACTTTTAAGAAAGAAGGAGAGAGGGAGAGATTTTTTCAAGAAGGAAACAGAAGAAAGTGAGTGCCACTTGTCACTTAAGTCCTAGCAACAAGCATTTGGGCATGTCATTCAATTACTGACTAGATTTGAAATCAACACCGTGCATCCTTCATGATTCAACTGATTTCCCTTCTGCTGGACATGAGAGGAAGGTATAGCATGATTGTATCAAATATCAAAAATGTGAATTGACAGAGACATTGAACGAGCCCATTGTCCATTTTTGTCTCATCTATTCAATTCACTCATGGTTTCTACTCAAAAGCACCTACAAAAAAAACTCATTCATACTCGGATGATGATACGTGACATTTTTCATGTAAATAATACTTTTTTTTTGATGCGGTACACTGTCGGTTCATGGGTTCTCACTCAACCTTTCCTTTATATACTTTCATTTCACCTTTCACTGGATCAAATTATAATAAACAATCTTTCTTTCTCTTTTCCTGTCCAAGAGTCCAAGAATAAGAATCAAATGTCAAATATATATATACATATATTATCTCAGTCTAAAAAAGATTTTCCTTCAGTCACTCACGGTTCAGGTTCGTTTGGGATTTTAGGTTTTTTGGTAAAAAAGAAACAGAATATTTTCTATACAGACCTACTTTTGTATTCAAGTGTATGTAGGCATCTATATTCTATAGGCATGTGTCCAAAGTTTTCATAAATGCCCACAGTTATATTATTATTATTATTATTGTGCATGTAACCAAATAGTTTGTTCCAAGTTTGTCAGAACTGAATGAAGCGTGTGAAAACAAGCGAAAGCTAGGAAAACGGAAGGACAAGATATGAACAAACTCTATAAGAAGAAAACTCACATGAAAAGAGCACGAAGGTCTCGAGATGATGTTTTGTTGGGACTGAGAAGAGTCGTACGGATCAGAGCCGTCCAATACCTGACAGAATTCACCTGACTGCTCCCCGGAAAATACATGGCGGCAGTAACCTGTACATAACAATACATAACAAAATCCCATGGTGTAAGTGTATGCGTTCTATATTATATACCTCTTCCATATGTATATAGCTACAATTATACAGTACACACTGTGTACTACATATATATATATAGGAGGGGTGAAGGGAGAAAGTGTGAGAGAGAAAAGTCTGTTTCACACGCATTCTAATATCCATTCATAGGTATATAAATTCACCCACCATCAAAAAGTATTCATCAAAACATCCCCCTCCAAACTTTCCAACTTATAGTACAATAAATATGTATCTAATTTCCTGTCCGCATTTACAAAGCTTTCACACGGGTGTGCGCACTACACATTATGTGTACATAGTGTGTATTCTCAGAGTATTCAGTATGCGTATATACATTTTCATGAATTTAGATATACATAGGTACATATACATACATAGACGATAAAAAAATCCACCTGCTGCTTGTAGAGTGTGAGATGGTTCAGAACAAAATTCTACACTGCTGGAGTTGCTCATTGTTTCTTCCACTCCCCCCTGTAGTATATTCGACGACGACATCACTAAATCCACCAATGGACTTTTACTCGGGAATTCCGCATTATGATGATGATGATTCGTCATAGTCTCCTCATGTGAATTGATCAATTTGCAAGGACACTGAGCTACAATATAGCATCCGTTTTAAAATCCCAGAAATAATAAAAGAAATTAAATTGAATACCTATATTTACAAGAAATGTATAAGTGAATAAAGATCATGTGTATTCTGAATGTTTTAATTGTATTCAATCATATATACCGTCACATAGAATCCCAGCTTCAAAATCATTGTTCTCGGGAGGATTACCCAATGCCACATTAGCCGTCAGACGTTGAATTCGATCTTCCATAATGAGGGATTCAACTAGTTGGGATCCGTAGTTTGTGAGCATGAGATACAAGAGATGAAATGTTCCTATTTATTAAAAGGATACAAATTCGTTTTTAAATGAATGTAGTAATGCAACAAACAATTACAGATATTAGTTCAGCGTAAGGTAAATAATTTTTTTTTTGCCAAAACTATGAGCTCCGAGTAAAGTAAATTCTCTGAGGATTCTCGTCCCAATCGAGGACCAGATGAGAATGAAATGACATGCAAAGTTTTTTAGGTGTTCTCCTGTGGGTTTGGTGTGGTCAATCTGACTGGTAATGCAACGCTCAACGAGCTCTTTCATCCACTCTCGTAAGTCGGCCAACTGTGGTCGACTTCTCAAAAGCTTTTCCAAATCCTTAGAATCTATAATTAATCAATTACGGTTGTACATATAAATGTGAACAATAAACTTTCCACCCTCCCAAAACAACATGGTTTTTGTTTTTCCTTACATGAAATGATAATCTGTGAAGCGTAGTTGACGGATAAATTCATTTCATCTGCAACTGCTTGGATGTCCAAATGTTCCCAGTCTGTCAGCATTTGTTTCAGATGAACGTCGGATGTGAGAACGAAACGTAAGGTACTGCACAGATGATTTAAGGATGCTTGACGACGAATCGAATGGAGCAGAATCCTAGATGCTAAAAATGTAAATAGAATCAAGAGATGGGTACATATTGATAAAGGTTGTACATATTCTATAAATAAAGATCATAAATAAAATTTTGAAGTTGAAATAAGTCTAAGCTCACCGTGCAACTTCATCTTACGAAGTACCAACGGTGTATTTGTCAAAGACAGTACAAGCCAATGGATTCTACAAAAACATTATTACGTAAGTCGATCTATTATTGAACCAGTGTAAAGATATTATTATGTGAAATGGTGTATTTATACATATTCTCAGCCAAGCGAATTGCATTTTCAGCTCTAGCTGCTGGAACGCCTGGAACTTCGTCCTATACATATAAATATACAGAAAAGTCTCAATCACTTTCAAACTGAGAAGCCTCAAAGTTATACCTTAAATTTTCAAATGTTTCTATACTGACCAGCATGACACAAGGCATTGTATTATGAGTAATAGCCCTATAGGTCATGACATCACAGGCTCCCATGAGACTCACAACCGAATTATGATTGAGTAGTGGGGCAAGATGAGAGGGGAATCCTTCCCAAAAATGATGAATGTATTCTTTGACCTATATATATATATATACATACAGAATAAGCATTTTAATTGTGAACTTTCCATGCCTGTATAGACTAATTTTACTAATCTATATATGTATACCTAAAAACATGTACATATGTCTATGGTATGGTATAGAAATCAAGTGATTGTATGTATACCTCTTGACAGTGGAAATTGGTTGAGAAGTCAATGAGTTGTTGACAGTGTAAAGTGTACATTATTAAAATCGTTTCCGTGTCGGTTCTGGAAATATCTTTTGGGAGTTCTTTCAGTATATCTTTAGTAGGGAAATTAAACAAGGGATTCGGTACGTAACAACGAATTGGTGTTGACGACATCTGCTATAATGTTAGAATTCACAATAATGTCCAGTTTGTATATGTAGAAAAATGCAGTAAAAATTCAATTTGCAATCTTCCAAATATATATATGGCTCAAGACTTGAGCCTCAAGTCACAGTAAGCAAGTATACCTTCTGGAGAGTAGAAAATTTTGTCTGCTTCAAGTTTTTAAACCTGTTTTATACATGTTACAAATCTTGTTACATTTCATATACGATATTGTCCATTATTTTTCAATTGATTTTCAACTTCACTTCTATACATAAGATATTGTACAATTTTCGATCGGTTTCTGAATAAACTCAATAAACACCCATATATCAGTATTTATGTACACATCCCGCCAATAGTTCAATAGATTATTAAGTAAAACTGTAAAACACCATTATATATATATATAGGCGTAGCAAGTGGTGAAATATTGAGGATAAGGGAAGAACAAATCAAACTGTACAGTTAATATATAAACCTACACGCATTACAGAATCGGTATAGATTTGTTTTCAAAGTTACTCACCCATACCGTACAAAACTTGACTGAGCATATAAATTCGTGTCAGATTTAACTGCTAGTCCATAGTAGTGATATCTGGACTGCCCACGAGTTCCCAGTCTTCTCGTTGTGAGGGCTGGGAATTTTTGCCGAATGATCTAATGGGGTGCAGGAAGAAAGAGGGGAAAAGTTTTCCTTTTGATACATATATAGATAGGTATGTACACGCAGGCTGTGTGACACAGCTCAAAAACATAAAAAAATAAAGAAGAAAAGAAGACAAAGCTTTCTCTTTCCAAGTGTTAGTTCTACATATAATATGTATACTTGGTTACGCTTTCCTCACCTTCCCAAAACTAGCTGCATGAAAACGACAAGCATGTGCATAATGAGGATTTCTCTGGAATTTCAGAATCCAAAGTGTATAAACTATATATATTCGTAAAATGACTCATTCATCAGTTGATGTTCACATAATTTCTATTTTGGTTGGTAAAAGTTCTCCACTCACCTGCATTCACTGGCATCATTCCATTTGATCTACAGAATTCAACATACTGAAAAATAAACAGAGTTTTTCTTCAAACATCTTTCCGACATTTACCCGTTTGATTTTTTTTATTACCCTACGTGACCATTTTTTATAAGAAAAACATTTGGAAATGTATTTATATTTAGATGGGACAAATCAGAAATCAGAGGAAAGGAATGAAAAAGGAGAAAGGAGATGAGAGAAAGTTAAAACGAGACAATGTGTATGTGTAGAACCAGACACTTTTGTGTCAACTGTCTACTGTATATATACTATACTTTCTATATGATGTCTCGTGTATTCACATTCACATTCACACAATCTGACGGTGGGTATAATTAGAGGAACGTCTTACGACGGGCTCACTTATTAAAGTTTCCTTCCCCTTCAACATGATGAGGATAAATGATAATAGATATAGAAAGAGATGGAACTAGACCTATAGAATCCAGAATTACTATTGAAATGATAACTCGAAATATTCGAGATAGATTAAATTTCTCAGTCGAGATTTACATAGGCGTGTGTTTAAGTTTGCATCTGAAGTGTTCGAATAAAGGAAATTGGCTAACAAGGGCAGGATGGGAAAGAATGGTTTTCTTCTGGTTTTCTATACACAATTTTCATCGTTTGTATGTAGTAGTATATGTACCTATATGTCATTGCACATATGGATATGTATAGGGCGAGAAGTATACTTCCCAATATTTAAAAAAGAAATTTACCTGATTGTACATGCTATTTCTGGCGATGCAGACACCTTCCACCGTCTCGTAATTAGACTGAAGCCACAACAAAGTTGCTACAAAATTCAATTAACCAGCAAAGATGAGATATGGTTAGCCGACATCCAGTCAGTATAAAACAATTCTATTTTGATTGTATAACATGCTCTGACATATATGTTTGTAGGTATGTTTTTGTTCGATTATATTTCCACACAATTCCAACACAAATATTTAGTACACACAAGCTATGTATACTATATTACTCCTTCGAGTGAGTATCCGCACAACAACTTTATTTATTGGATTCAGTGTGCAATTATCTATATGCCTATCGTTTTCTAAATAATAGGGACAAGGGATATTCATTTTCGATATTAGTTGGAAAGGGAGCTTGCCTGGTGTAGAATGAGGTAGAATCCTGTCGGTCACTGGACTGGATTGTGACTTATACCTTTCCTCTCGTTCCATTTTAGAATATCCAAAAAAACTGTAAAATTATTGATGAAACCGATATCAAAGTCAGTTTTTCATTTTTTTTTGCCATTTATACTATTACTTAATAATTAATATCTACACTAAGCTAATGTATTTAGAGTCTAAATTTTAGGCAATAATCTCTGCAATTATGCTTAACATTATACTATTTTCAAAAATCTTATTTTAATTATACCACTTATTTGCTGACTTTCCCTTGTAAAATGTATAGAAATGTCTTTTTATACAAATATGGCAATAAAATTTACCTTTTTATTAGTGTGAATCCAAATTGACGTAATTTGTAACGAGGAAGATTGTCAAAATGACAATAATGGTGATCTCAGAGTATAACTATACAAATTCTTGCGATATGTTGATTTGCTTGGATAAATACAACCTCTGTTTTATTTGTGATGAATAACGAATGATCAAACACACATAATCTTGATAGTGCGTAGAATTTTCAGAAGCAAGTATATATATAGATGGGTAACTACAAAATACAAAACTTATACGAGAACTGATTTGACGTGACTGGTAAGTTGAGATGGTTGAGACTGATACTAGTTTGAGATAATCCAAGTGATATATAGACCGGGAATCTTTTGTACACAGACGAGCAGAATTGGAATACGAAGCTCATCCCTCTCTTTCTAGTATGCAAGAGATTTCATTAGTATATCGTCTCTATGCAATATGATTCCAATTCTGCCAATGCATTGGTTGGTAGTAATCTTTATTTCTGTCCTATATATACCTGGACAAAAACGAGGACGGGCCGGTGTGTTTGAGATTACATTTTTTTTCGACGGACGGACGGACGAAGGCTCGACCTCCTGGGGTGAAGTGTTATTAAGGATGCGTAATATACGCGTGTTAAAGTAAGTATGTACCTATGTATATATATCTGCATGTAGTAGATGCGTACTAAAGAAGGAGCTGAACAAAGTCGCTTTAAATCATAATGAATCGAAATTAGAACCAGTGGAGTGAGTAAATAATGACAAGCAATGCGAAGAAAAAAGGTGTAACCACAATGAATGGGGATGCTATACATTGATCTGTCAAGAGATAATTTAGTCCCTCCCTATTCCCTGCCGCCGTATTATCTTCATCAATACACAAAAATAAAAGAAAACGATAGTTGTGAGGTTTTGTTTTCTGTTACAAAAAAATTCCATTGTGGATACGAACAAAAACTTACGAAATATCCCAATGATCGAGTCCCTAAATGTGACAAATATTTCATGCACTTAATTTTACTTTTTAACTGACCGTATATAGGGAAAATCTCGTAGGGAAAATAAATAGAGACCAAATGTTTTATAGAAACGAGATTTATTTTTATTTATGAAAAAATGGCAGTTATTTCTCGTAAATCTCATTTACATTGGTATTTTATGTGAAATAAAATAAACTAACTAATCTTTTAAATTAAATAACTAAGGACACAGACAAGACAAGAAAACGTGACACCTTTTTGTACATGACATTGTAAATACGTAGTAAATGTTTTTATAAGCAAGTTTTTGTAGCGATGGACAGAACATATGAGGCTTCAGGATGTACAAGTGGAGGGCCGGAAGTAATCAAAATTGAGATCACTTGACTTTTCATTCATAATTTAATTTTCGAAGTTTCTCCTCACAATATGCTGGCACACAGAGCACACTAGAAATAATCAAGAAACAGATTTATGAAGTTGAGTAATTACATCAATGTAATTGGTACATGTTTCAAAAGTTCATATACGAAACAAAGTGTAGAATTTACACTCTAGAGTCACGTTATTACCTATAGTAATGCTGACAATTAAAATGAATTCGCATAATCTCATTTTTAAGTGGTTTTCGTATTCCACGAACTAAATTTCGCACGTAAGATTTAGGAACCCTTGTTTTTTCTTGTCCACTGACATTCTGTTCTACATCTAGTTTCTCCCTCACTGCTCTGAATTTATCCAGTGCCTATTCAATTCATAAAAACAAAAGAGGAATCAAAATAAAATTAGTATTAGCATAGATTTGTAAGATAAGTGTATATACAATTGCGTTCATTTAATTTCTGTATTATACAAGAGTACACAGATCAAAAATTGTTAAACGTACAATGCACAAATCCACGAGGGTGGTTAAAATAAGGCGAATGTCTTTTTGGACTACTCCTTTGTCATCAATTTTATTTGACGCGACTACAACATCTGTCAGAGCATTTATAGCCCATAAAATCATCTCAGGATCATGAAACATGTTGGCAATCTCGGCTTCCTTGTCTTCAGTATAGATCCAAAAGTTCATTGCCGAGAAAATTTTTGTAGTATAATTTGTAAGCTGTGAATAATTTAAAAAGCATTGTAAATATACTTAGAACATGATCATTTTGTTTGTAAATTCTTTGGTAATTATTGTATGAAGTCATACGTGTGTAGCATAGAAGCTCGTCAATTTAAAAATTGAGGCGAAAGGGTTGAACCAAAAAGCGAAAACTTGATCTTTTGTATCAACTTTGGTTCTATCCAGTTCCCCATCATCACTGTACAGAAATACATACTATACATATTTAATTTATATTTTAATTGTACATGCAAATATTGAAAAGTTTTTGTGTATGAATGGAAAATGAATTTGAGACGAGAAAAATGCAAGTAAATTTTTACGGTAAGTTTAAATTTCTCATGGCTGCTTGACTAAAGCGATAACGGATTTTGTCCCCGGCCGAGAGTTCATCAGGAGAGCAAACAAAATTAGCTCGTGGTCCTAATTGACGACTGTTTATATGACCAAGATTAGACGCTTCAGCGGATTTCCGGTCACCAGCTACCTTGTCAATATACGAATTGAGACAATTTGTCAAATTCTGAACGTGATGAATGCAAGTTTTACTGACAGCTGACCATGTCTTTGGATTCCCACCTATGCAAATTGAATCACCATTTTAATCTCTTGGTAGACATTAAATGACGGGTTAGAATGTCTATTAACATCATAAGTACATAATAATAGTACACATGTTTACCGGGATGGCTTAGATTAAATAAAGTCTTCATTCGATACTCTTCAAATTCAGTAAGGAGCTTCAAGTCATAGAAAGCCATTTTCCTTAAATAAGCAGCACTGGATGCCATCATATCACTCAAAACAAAATTTCCTGCTCCTGGAATTTTGTTTTCAATTCTAAATTTTATCCTCTGTAAATTACAGAATTCAAAGAGAATAACATCATTTTTTGTGTAATTATAGTAATAATAATTTATTATTGTTTTGACACTAGCCAAAACAAAAAGTAATTCAGGAATTGAGGAAATAAACAAGATATAATAATTTTTTTATACCAAAGTAAGTAGAATTTCCAACATCATCCAAACTGTCTTCAACGTAAAAACAACCAACACTTGACATATTGCCAATACAAAAAGTAGTTCCAAATCCAAATAGTCAACTACGGAGACGAGCTTGGAATTTTCCAATGTATTACATCCAGCATTTTTTACAAAACACACAATGTAATGAAAATATGTACCTATAAATACATGAAAATATTTATGTTCCTTTTGATGAGCGTATGTGAAAAATGTAATAGTGTTGATATCTCTGTTGTATAATATAGTCAATACCTAAATTGTGTAAGCATTAATTTACCTCCCAATCCATTAATAAGATACGATACAATAAGTAGGCGACAAGTTAGGCCAAAAGCTTCACGGAAAGGTGGACCAATGATGGAACGAAAACGGATGTATGCTGAAGTTTCCAGCATAGGAAACTGAATCACATAATCACAAGTTGATGAAAAAATTCCATAAAAAACAGTTGCCATCAATCCTGAACTTAGTAAAACAAAGGAAAGTCTTTCGTCAACATTTTCCACAGAGTTGATCTCTCTGACTCCGGCTGTTTTACTCTGACTATATATAAAATAGAAAGAAAATTCAAACAATTAAATTTATATATAAATTATATAAATAATGTTGCTGACGATGCTGTATATTCATTCACATATATTTTACATGTGCAAATTACAAGTAATACAAATAGATACTATTGATAATGCTTAAATAATTAAACTCACGGAGCGTGTATAAAGTTTGAACGATGAAGAAATCGAAGATAGACATTGGATAGAAAAACTCCAATAATAAAATATCCAAGTATGTAAAGGCCATTATATAATTTTGGTTTCAAGTAATGTTTCATTGACATAGGTGACTTGGAAAATGTCCTCGCCCCTGAAATTTAAGCAATAAACTCATTTCAAAATCAACAATACCATAAACAAGTATTTACTCTGTTGACTACACACACTGCACTGATATGTGTATATAGTATAATATAATATATAGTGATTTGACAATAAACTTACATTTTAATTTTCGAGAATCAATCCATGTTAGTAAGATGACAGCAATGGTTATGTAAATCCATGCAACAGAGAATACGGATTCAAAAATAAATCTAAAAGGATGATACATGCCATCCCAAAAGCTTAAATGAAAAAAGTTAAAGTTGAAAATAAGTTGAAGAAAATCCAGAATAGCTTGGATACTGTACAAAACCACCCATTGTAAAATAAGGCTAAAAACAATGGATATGGACACTCTGTCGTTGAATTTCTATAAATTACAATTTAAAAAAAACAGAAATTAATACCCATTCACATATATTATGCACTTTCACAATAAAAATGACTGTTTTAATAATATGAAAATGGTAATGAAAGAGATATATTATTATAATATACATATGTATATATATAACTTACACTTGCAGAATTTGAACTTATAGGATCCACAGACGAGGAGACTGATAAGCTTGATCCTTCTTGCATATCGCTAGCCGATTGTATTTGTTATTTTTTGACGAGTTTTAAGTAGTTTTAATAATCCAAGTCTAATCATAAATGTTGATGATCAAAATTAGATCACTAATGAAGTAATGACAAACCAAATTTTCCAATTGAACTTGTGGTGTCCCTTATCCCTTATATCTTTTTTAAACTCTTTTTTTACGTTTCGACGTGATGCTATTGCAAGTGTTAATTGTGTGTGACAAAAATTACATTGCCACAAAAGTTTTAATTAGTTAATTTTTAATAAAGATGTGTCTAGTCCCACACAATTTAATGAATTTGCAGTTAGATAAATACGTTTAATGAGTAACTTGGTAAATAATGGTCACAGATATCATAAATCGACGAATTTGATTGAACGCCGACAATTTTCTCTTCCGACCGCCAACAGTAATTCGCCAATTCATGAGAACTTTTCTATGCAACAATTTTATTTCCTCAAAAATTATGAAAATGGTAAACGTTACGTTTCATTTTATTTTAATTTCAACACGTTTTTCAAATTTTTATTGAAGCATAATATTTCCTTTTTTTTGGCAATTCGGTTTTCTTTCGTGTTTATTTATTTAGTTATAATAATTAACAATATGGCAGGGCCAATAATCGGCAGGTAGCAAGTAATAATAATAATGATGATTATTTTATGATTTTTTTTCATCTTCAATATATAGGTATTAATAATAATAATAATATAATAATAATGCGTGCATTCAATAATAATAATATGTAATACAAAATATTAGGATGATGATGAAAGTAGAAGTGTCGTGTCTTCCACTCCTGGGGATGGGGCGGTAAATGTTATTACGATTAAACACTACTATTTTATGTACGAGTGTGTGTACCACTGGTGTAAAAAAGTGATGAGTATGTTATTATTGTATATACGTCAAAGGAGATATAGTGCAGTAGAAATTTCAAGTTTTGGTTTGGTTTTTCGGACGAATACATATATAAAGGTATATCCATTCATTATTTTGTAATACTTAATTTATACATTTTTCTTTATATATAGTAGTTATAATAATAATAATAACAAGGATTCAAATAGTGACAAAAGTGACAACAACAAACTGCAGCTTCCTTTTATAACGCTTGTATATATATATATATTTTAAGCTTCACTGAGACTGAACAGTACAATATGTAATCCATTACATTGTAATGTATATATATCAAATATGGATGTTTCTCGGGTTATGTTTTGTTGTATGTACATATAATATATGTATATTATGTAACGCAAATCAGATTTCAGTCTTACAGAAGGGCACAAATCCGCCTTCCTGGCTTTTTCGGCTTTGTTGCGGGTGATACCTTGTTAAAGAGTGAAAACAAAGCATATATTTGTATTTATTTTATTATAATAATCCTAGTAATAATTTCCGTATTAAAGAAGATGACAAACACTCACTTTGTTAATCTGCGTGACTAAGTCGTAAAATATCTATAAAAAAACAAACAAAATAAAAAAACAAATAGCAAATCTTACGTATTAATCAAAGTTTGAAATATACATATACGCATACACTACAAAAGTACTGTTACTATATTTTTATGATTCATTTGTATTTCCAACATCATTAACGTTGATCTTGGCTTTGGCAGAAGTTTCAAGGAAGGTGCATCCGAATGAATGAGCTAAATTGGATCCTTGATCTTTCCCAACCACACGTTCATCTTCCAAATCGCATTTATTCCCGACCAAAACCATTGGGACATTGTCCATATCCTAAATTAAAACAAAATAAAAACGGGCTTAGTAACTAAACTTTAGTTTATGTACAGGTACCTACTCTTTCCCTCTATCTGATAGTCACTATTACAAATAAAGTACAATATAGATATCACATCACAAATATACATCCATCCAGACAGTAAGAATCATATTATTAATTATTATATATAAACTGCAATGGCAGAAGAAAAATACATAAAAAAATATGAAATTCCCAAGGTTGTTTTGAAAATTGAAAACCACATGTCATTCATTCCATTACTTTTGTAGTCCCGGAGGTATACTTAATAATGATAAAAAGTTGACACAATTTATACACATATACATTTAAATATTTACAACAACGAAAAATGGAGCATGTAATTTAGGAAATTTAGAATTCAAGTAACTTACTTTGACTCTAAGGATTTGTTCTCTTAGGTCTTGTAGATCATTAAATGTCGACTGGGCTGTAATTGAATAAACTAAAACGAAACCCTGGCCATTTTTCATATACAGGTCCCGCATGGCAGTGAATTGTTCCTATGATCAAAACATGAACATTATTATTATTATTATTATTATTAAATAAATATCTATCTAATTACATAATTAAGAATCGCTCTTCTCTTTTTTTAGATACAGCCTTCATAGTTACTCTTGTGAAATTTTTTATTATTTATCTATAACGTCAAAAGTTGATTGAAAACCCCTAAAAATCATCTGTTTCTGCATAACATATACTCGTAAGCCACGATCGAGTCGTACCTAAACTTGAATAGTTGAAAAAAACAAATACTCGGTTTATTAGAGAAACTGGAACGTTTAGACTACATGTACATTTCGGGGTGTGGATGGATACTATTTGGAATTTATTCCTATATATTACTGACTGTTAGATAAAAGTGACTGTATCTTGCTTTTGACCCACCTTCATATATATTCATATCGCATTTCAATACATTGAGAGAGATGTTTTTAAAGTAAATAGTATCAAGTATAGGTGATATTTTTAATTCAACTTACTGTGCCGGCCGTATCAAGAATTTCAAGCATACACTGTTGGCCATCAACTTCAACCTGTTTGCGGTAAGAGTCCTCGATCGTCGGGTCATATTTTTCTACAAAAATGCCCTGCACAAATTGTACTGTCAAAGCACTTTTCCCAACACCCCCGCTCCCCAAAACAACAATTTTGTATTCTCGCATTGTCCTTTCGCTTTCCTTCTTCAAAGTCCTTTATTGGAACCAAATCTCAATTATATTTGTAGACGATCGAGGAGGGTTAAATATCTTCGTTATTATACAATAATAATTATTATATAAGTATATCTTATTATTTTTATTAATATTCTTCTTCACTCCTTCCTCTCCACTATCTCTCTCTGATTCAACTGTCAGCCTCTTCTTTACTGTAGCATAGCCAGCGCCCAAGATGTTGGTAGAGGGAGTGATGATGAGGCTTGTCTGTATCTAGTAGTTAAATACGCATAGCTATTAAAGTATGAGTATACCCGTTCGGTTTTCAGTCTTTATAATTTTTTAATTTCACTGTTATTTATTGACTTTCTACTGGGTTGAAGTGACTGTTGTTTGATCAAGGCAACTGTAGTTTTGTAAAATCTTTTACTTTTTGTCCGTGTAAGAAGACTTGGAACAATACTGTGTAAGTATATCTCGAGCTCTAGATATAGATTTGAATTGTGCATATTTTATTATGGATACGATTTGTCAAATACGATACGATTTGGATCTGTGTACAAAGTGTTTCGTGTAGAGGTAAGAATTTCCTTGTAATATCCTGGAGCTGCTGGATCATCACTAAATAAATATGGGCTCAATACCTGGTCCTGTAGAGATTCTGAGGGCAGTGCAAAAAGATGATTTGTTTGTTCAAAAATTTGGCCAGGATTTTCAAGAAATTGCAGAAGCTCTATTGGGTCCGTATATTATATTAATTATATTATATTATTCTAAAAGCCACATTTGACATTACATATGACCTTTTGTATTTTCACACAATGTCTGAATTGCATGCATGTTTTTGTATTCTTTTTTCCTTAATCTGCTAATGAAATCAGGTCGAATTTTCCTTGGAATTTTTTCAAAATTCCTCCCCCATGTGAGGTAGGTAATTTTCCAAATTTAAGTTTTATGAGATATGCATGCAAAGAAATGTTTGATTGCTGGCAAAACTGAAATCCGGGTAATTTGACCGGAACCGTGTTTTCCGCGACAATTCAGTCTATTCGGTGCCCTCGCACAACCTAATTATCAGGATCAAAATCTTTGACCGCCTGTAGAAGTCTAACGATTAATTTTTCAGAGACATATATACACCCAAGAACAATATTAGACAGTGACTCTTTCTGTCTTCAAAAAAAATTATACGATGAGATTCCGTCAGGGCACCGAACAAACTGAATTGTCGCGGAAAACCCGGTTCCGGTCAAACTGCCCGGATTTCGGTTTTGCCAACAATCAAACATCATTTTGTGGTCAATATCTATATCTTCCTAGAACGTTTCATCAAAATCGAAACAAGTTTAGAGAAACGGCAGCGCATTTTGTTGTCCCTTTTGAAACGGTGTAAACAGTCATTTGTAAAACAATTACCTAATCGCGTGCGGGTTTTTTTGGGGAATTTAGGCATTCTGTAATCGGACTAGGATGTAATAAGTACTGGCTACAAGCCTGCTCCAAAAGAAAATTCCAAAGAAAAGTTGACCTTATTTCATTAGTATAGAGTAAGGAAAAAAATTCAAAACATGAAATTCAGACATGGTGTAAAGAATTCCCAGGTCTCAGTCTACAAAAGATGAAATGCATTTAGATTTTAAAATATTGGTTTTTAATTTCCTATAACTATAAGTACTTGATTTCTTTCATACAGGGAAGGCTAATTTTTTGAAATGGAGAAATACAACCAACTTGTCGGCCACGGCACTATACTTTTCATTGACAAATCTAGCTGGTTATCAAACTTTGGGAGAAGAGTATGCAGGTGTTGTACAAACTGACTCATCTCGTCGACGAGTCTCAACCAAAAGAGTAAATTTAAATCATTGTTTATTTTAACCATGTTGTTGTTTTCTTGTATATATATATATTTGTTTGTAATTTGCCGATTTTTTATTATTACATATTTGTTCTTACAGATGATTGCTGCCATGATTGCTCTCCATGTTTTTGGTCATTCAATATTAGAAAAAGTATTCAAGAGTCTAAATGATTTCCTGTCCAAAGAAATCAATGATCGTCTTCCAGCCCAGGAGGAGGAGATTACCAAATCGAATAGTACAGAAAGAGAGAGTCAGTCCACGTTCCTTTCATATTTTTCAAGTTCCAGAGCGACTCAAATTGCTCGTCATTGTTTACCTTTCCTTCTTCACCTTCATTTGGCAATCTTTTACGTCCGAGGAACGTTTTATCACTTATCCAAACGACTCACTGGAATACACTATGTAAGTACTGAATAAATAAAAACATACTGAAATCCTACTTATGCATGAAATTCTAATTTATTTTTCAATGTTTATAATTTAAACTTATGATACATACAGGTTCTAGTCCGATCATGGTTTGCTAATCGGGATGAAAATAGCCAGAAAAACTTGAAATACCTTCGATTCATGAGTATAATTAATCTCACACTCACGACCCTCGCTGACTCTATCCGTTTTTCAAACAGCACCCAGCAAAAGAATGGAAATAAAATTATTGTTGTAAGTTTAAATTTATTTACAACTAAGTTTACTAATTTCAAATGTAATCATATTATGCATTTAGTACAGCTTGCACCTTGTACACACGTCCTTAGGTGAAAAATGAAGAAAGCAATTTGTCGGAAAATGACTCTACGAGAAAATGTAGCCTATGTTTAGAACAGAGAAGGAATCCTAGTCTGACACAGTGTGGTCATCTTTTCTGTTGGGAGTGCATCATGGATTGGATTAAAACAAAAGAAGAATGTCCTATTTGCAGAACTTCCGTCACACCTTCTCGTTTAGTACCATTACAAAATCACTTTTAATATTTTTAATTTACTTTTAGTAAAAAGAAAATCCTCCGACTCTATTTTCCAGATATATATTTAATTTAACAATTCCAAAGATGCCTTTTTTTAAAAGTTGATTGTGATACGTCAAGTCTTAAGAATGTGAAATGTTTTATAATTACTATTATATGTTATATAGAATGAAATTAAATATGTCTTATGACAAAAACAAATATTGATATGCGTATATTAATATTACGATTCATAATCTCACATTCTGATAGCAGCATGTACTTAATGAAATATGTAGTTAGTAGTTATTTACATAATAATAGAGTCAAGGGTTTTTATAAACTTTAGAGCACTTCATATTTCATGATAGTAGGTCAACTATAAACACTTTCATTAATAATGAAATGTACTTTTCGTTTACTTCTTTCCGTGTCCGTACAAGCACGGAAGTTCATACTGATACATTTATAATTGACTTGCATTTTCATTCCGATGTGAGAATTGAAAATCCCCAATGTGACACGCACAACTTATTTCATTCGACAGATACTTATAAAGTATGTCAGTAATGAGGAAAGCATTACTGCGGAAACACTAATTTAATTGTGTGGGAAATACAGGTTTTAGGACAAATAAATCAAGATCAAAGCCAGGGAATATGTAGTAATGTATTTTCACCGTCCATTCACAATCAGTGGATAGTTTTTTCAGTTACCGTGTGCTAACAGCACGGTGCTTCATGTGTATTTAAAACGTTCGAAATAAATACGTAAATGTTTAACAACGCAATCATTGTTTGCAATTACAATAATTGGCTATCCTTATATATAATAGTGAATTACAGCGTGGACTCCATTATTTGAATAATGCATTTCTATATATCAGTGGTCAGATTTAAAAACTGAAGATTGAGTGAGAAAATCTAGTGTAAAACAATAGGTAATAATTACACTTGTGACATAAGAGTTGCGTGTACAAATGTTACCTCAAAGATTGAACTTGAACTTTTCTTATGTATATAGTATGTCCACATTATTTTTCAGTATATACATTGTGCTGCAATATTATTATTATTACAAAAGAAAAATGGAAACGCGGTAGATTGTTATTTGTTTTTCTCATTTTTCACCCTCGTCAATTTGATACTATATATAGTTAAATATAGTTGCTACACTTTTGATTTTGTCGTATATATAGCATGTGCAAAGCAGTGAGAAGAAAGGTACTTTTTGCTCAAAATAATAATATCACACACATGTACCTGAAATCGTTGATGTATACGTACATATTATGTATAAGTTATACGAAGGTAGAAAGTGTCTGAGACGTATATATGTATCTGTATTAATCAAATGTCATATTCACAGTGGTCCATTATGTAAACTTGCAATTAGTTTGATGAAGATTCCCTTCTCACTATATATACATAATACTGCTATACTGCTAAAACAGACAAAAGTAACTGCTGACTGACTGACGCTGATTAAACAGTGACCTAGGAAAGACAAGGTTGAGAGAAAATTAAGGCGTAACACTCATATAAAACCAATTGTATCTTACATCAATCGTTTCTTTTACATTTTCGAAGACAACGACGTTTTGTCTCCTCGTGTCCTTTGCTTGGTTTTTTTTACATATTAATTTTTTTTTACAATTCGTAATAATAACCACATGGCTTAGTCTTCATTTATCAGTGTCTGTAAGACGTTTTCTTCCTCTGTGCGCTGTTTTATCTTTTTGATAGTTTTCCTGTTTCGTTTTTTTTTTTGCCCAACTATAGTCTTCCGCAAAAAACATACAATATTACATTGTTAAAACATTTTGGGAGTGAGTGAAACAAGGTTTTTTCTTGTCCAGCGTGTACCTCAATTTTCATTTGGATTTTTGGGAGAAGGATTTGTATATAGGGCGCTTTCATTGTGTCTACTCAAAAGTTGTTAATATCAAATCTCAGCTTTCAGAGCTGCGAGGTGCTGGAGTGTGTGTATGTGTTTATATACATTTAAACTTTAAATACAAGTGAAGAAGAGCTTGAAATATTGTGATTTCAAATTGTTACATCAATAATTCTTAATAAAACTTCATTCCAACGGAATAAGACCAAGAATTCAGGAGAATCTGAAAAGTATCTTTAAAAATGGTAATACAAACAAACAAAAATTTGATATACATTCTACTCTATAATATATTCGTCTATTGCTTTTACTTTTCTTTTCTCCTCACAATCCTCTTTCTTGTCAAGTCTTTGTCTTTCTGTAAGTTTCGTATTAGTGTTGTATTGTATCTCGTCTCAAATTGTTAACTGGTTTTAGATTTTAGTTGTATTCATATAAAAATACACACATGCAGCTTTTTTCCTTTCCATATATGCGAAGAAAGTACGGAAATATGTAGCAAATTACTTTCACTCGTATGTCTCATAATGCCCATGGCCTATAGCGTACTATTATTATTATTTTATGAATTTGCACCCCATATTACAGCTTTTGGATTATAAAATATTACCACAGTAGTAATTATTAGTGAGGGGAAATTAGTAATGATTACACGGTATAGAAACTGTGTGAGATTGAACGTATTCTATTTAGGTGCGTGTAGTAGACCTTGATGAAAACAAACATGAGGAGGTTGCATATATAATAGAAGGATAAAGGAAGAATGGGCAAACAAATTGAAATCATAATAGTCATTTGTACTGTCAGTTTCGTATTTCATACGAACATATATACTATATATGTAACGAGGATGATGTTTCTCAAAGAAAAGTGAAAAGAAATTGTTTTGAGCTAATTATTGTGATTGTGAGGATGCACGGCAGGAAATGGCCTATTCAATTCTATCGTGTGTATTTTTGTAGAAACATGCAGGTAAACTATATAATTTTGTATATATAAAATGTAGGCACCATATAGAATGAGCCCTTGACTGTGCATGCATTTTCTATATATATTTCTGTAAAAAAATATCAACGGTTATACTTTTGTTTTGATTTTGATTCATAATTTTGGTCTATACAACTTCAATCAAACTTCACTTCTCCATACAGTATATACGGCTAAAACCAAAAAAACGCCCAAGTTCTTCACACCATCAATTTTTCATGTGTTTGTTGTTTCAGTACCTATACCTACATATTATGCCATCAAAGGTGTAGAAGAAACATTTATTTCTCACATTGTGTGTAGGTACGAATTGAAGACTTTATTTTAAGTTAAAGTAGTAATAAAACTTGATCTCCTTACGATTCGAACATCCGCTAATAATAACTTGTAATACCTTAAAGAATATAATGATATTTATACATCCTTTTCTTTTATTGAAGTACCTATCTACATAGATATGCTTATACTGTTATACTGCCAGAGTTATATCAACATTTTTCTAAATATTTTATGCATACAAAGTATTTACCAAAAATTATTACTTTAAGTACCTGAATTAAAATATACCTTGACATAGTGTTCTCATGCAGTTTGATTTATTCTTCGTGTTATTTTCATTGTACATATAATATATAAGAGATGAAACCAAAAATAGTTGTTCAAAAAAATGTTTGTAGTACGGAAACTAGAAAAAGAAGTACAAAAAAGCACTGCTGACAGGGAAGCCAATAATAATTTTGACGCTAAATAATTCCTTTCCGCACTCAAAATTCTATGCTTATACGCAATGACAATTGTAGTGAGTGCTTTGGCCAATATTGCAATAAACATTTCTACATTATAATTATATGCAGCATACGTTAATAAGTAGCATATAAAAACATTAATAATGATGAAACGGTATATTGAAAAATTATTCACATATAGATCAATCAAGCACGCCGCGATTTGACGTTGGCTCTGATGATTTTGGCTTTTGCCGAAATCATTACAAGTAGTGATAGATTTCATCCTATACGACAAACGAAAATCACCGATCCAATCGATCCCACGGGAAATGATAGCCCAGGAATTGTGATTGTCTACAAGAAAAGCAGTGGAGGTAAGAAAATATTAAAAAATATGTATATATATATTTCTTCCTAATTAGTCTTACACATGTTAACTTCCAATTCCACGTAAAAAAAGAAAGAAAAAACAAGAGAAAGAGCCTTCAAAAACTATATAATCTATATTTCATTCTCCGTGACATTGATTAAATCAAATATAATAGAGTGTAACAGTTTTGTAGACTATTGCAACAAAAACACGCTGATTTCATCAGTTTGATGTCGTATAATGTTTTAGGGACACGTATATACATTGTGTAGAAGGTGATGAGAAATTAAAAGCGTGAAGGAATTTCCTTTCCTCGTATTACTTCTTCCGTTTTCTCGCAATGTCGCAGTCATGTAATGATATCATAAAGGCTCCTGTTCTTATTATTATTGAGTATAGAGAAAAAAATCCAGTTCAAATTCACATGGCATTTCTATAGCTTGTAAGTATATATATGTATGTTAATAATTTTTTGAAAATTTCTAATTTCTTTTCCAGATAGAGATCGTGACCGTCCTCAGAGTCACGTCCACACTTTGAGGCCAAACCCAAACTACGAAGATGATCGAGACCGTCCACATCATCATTCTCATCCACCACCCCCTCCTAATGCTCCTCCACAATCAAGTCATAGTAATAATGGATTCGGTGCATTGAGGCCTCCTTCGTGTGCTAATACCGGTGGTTTTTATTGTAGCTACGATCGAGAGGATTATCCCATGTAATTCGTCATTTCTAATACCAATAATACTTGACTGTATACTCCTATTCCTGCTAAAACTAAATATTTGTAGTCCTATACAGTTCCTATATAAGTAGACACACGTCTTGGGATTCCCCAAAATTGCAATTTTACCTCTAACACCGGCAAAGTTTTACTGCAGGTCAATTGTTCATATTATATACAGGGTTTCATAATATGCAGACTCAAAAGTTAGTTTACATAGTTAAATTGAGTCATGCAATGTAAGTATAGAATTTAAAAGCAGAGAGTATAACGATGGGAAAATTTTAAAAGGCCGTTTACTTGTTTGCCTTTTTATCTTTCAAATCTGATTACTTGTATATTCACATAGTATAGTCCTTGCGTTTCTCATGTATTTTTTCTCATCTCGTTTCCGGAAAGATGTCTTCATACATACGTTCATTGCCAGTCCTTTAAAAACAACTGTAATAACTAAATTAGTTGATTTGTGCAATTGATGACGGTTTTATTCCCACTACATTCATTATTATTATTTTATTTTTGTGATTATCTTATAATGATTTTATGTATATAATTCCCATTATTTCTAGGGATAAAATAAAAACCGTGGCGGACCAGTTTGGACCAAGGCTAACGAATTTGTACGAGGAGCTTAATCATTACCCATTGGATCAATATATATCCCACGATAATTCATCTCACAGCTACAGACACAAAGGTCATTTCATATGTGAATCAGAAGTTTCATATGTTAGACCTGGGTGGGCAAAGAACTGGAGAGGGGAGTGGGTACGTTGTTTTGTTTGATTTTGAATTTATATATACATATAGATAAACAGAGTTTTTAATTCTTATACATGTGCGAGTAATACAGATATGTATATATTATAATGATTAAACTTTTCCCACTGAAGGTAACTGTTTTGAACACGGACGTGTTTCCTCAAAGGTGAGCGTAAAACTTTCTCTTTTTGTTTTCCCTCTTTCGAGCTGTGCAAAAAATAATATTTACAATATATACATTTTTTCAGTGTTCGAATTGAGACTTGTAAATATGCGAACAAAAGATGCGATTACGTCACAGGTATTATATCCTTCATTTCAATTTTTATAACTTTATATTTGGTTATATCTCCAAGATGTAACTTTCATTTTGCAACAGCTGAAATACAATTGTCTTTGTTTTAATTATAGCATGCTACAAAAGTTACTGTGTTCAACGCTACACATATGTCAAGCTAATTTGTGTAGACCCTTACAACTCTGATAAGCGTCCATCCGTAGATGTTTTTGAAATCCCATCTGCTTGCTCATGTTTCGTCGAGAATTTTTCTCTTTATTGATACATATAGATAAGTGTATGTATAGATAAACTACTGTTCGGCATACAACAATTTCAATCTATATGTACAGACTGGACAGAAAAGCGTCTTTTTCCGTTTAATAATGCTCATAATGTTCTCCTTATTCCCCATTACACTGCGTAAAAAAATGAACAACAAAACAAAGCCAGTCTCCTCGTATGATTTCAATCATCCATTTCAATAAAAATGTCTACACACACAGAATGAAAACGGTAGCGAAGTCGCAATGCAAATCAACATATTTTATACAATATTTTTAGGAATAAAATAAACTTTTGAATGAAAGTCCGCTTCAAAACTTTACCTACGTGTCTTTTCAGCTTTATAAGACTAAATATATAGATAGGTATGTAGTAGGTAAGTTATTTCCTTACCTTTACAGTACTTTTATCATCAATATTTTCATATAATTATCATCCGTATATACTGTGTATATTGCCCATCTTAAAACAAAGGTACTATGTGATGGCTTCGCTACCTGTAATTTCTTTTTAAAAAAACTGCCGAGTCGGCAGTGCCGACTTTCTTCCTGTCTTTCGATTCCTCGTGATTCACAAACAGATATACTATGCTATATTTATTTACATACATTCTAATTTATAATTATTACTCCTATACTGATTTGCTTGAATGTTTTCCAATTTTGTTGTTCCAATGTTCTGGCAATATGTGTAAAAATTGAATAAATATTTATAGTTTTTCATTTTTTGTTGCATTACAAATCGATAGATAATTTATTGACGTAAGCCATCCGTTTTTAGGTGCATTATAAATAATAATAACCTATACTTATAGAAAGGTTGAGGCTGCCAAAGAAAACATTGTTACAATTTCAGAATATGTTTTTTATATATATAAAATGGGAGCAATTAATAACATGCAATGTTTTTGTAATTTGTAAAACGCAATCAAATCTGATTTTAACATTTGTTATGATCTTTGTAATAAATCACCTTTAAAAGCCTGAAAAACCACATAAATGTACGTAAACTAATATACTTGACATTTTTTTGAAATGATGCATAACAAAGATATTCGTTCTTTTTTTACAAATTATAGTTTGAACTTGGGTCTGTACTTCTATGATAACAATAAGAATTATTTATGCAAACATTTAAATTGTACTAGCACCAAGAATATGGTTTTCAAAATAATTGAAATTGGTTATGTTATTTATATTACATATTAAACAACAAAATATCATAATATTATTATACTTTTATGTTTATGAAAATTAATCGGAAAAGAATCTCTGCGCTTGTTGAATTTCAAAGATATGCAAGTTATTCAAAAACTAAGTAATGTTCATTTCATAATGTATTTTCAATTTGAGCGTGTTGTACGAGTAAAAGTAATAGACGACATAAGTAACATAGTTATTATAATACAGCGTTTTGAAGGCGAAAACGATCGATGACTTAATTTTTAATTAGGGTTACATTATTAAAATAAAATAAAACGATTCAAAACGGAATGGGAAAAGGTGTGTACTGGAAATCGAACATTTCATTTATACGTACATAAATATATATAAGTAAATAATTTGTTCATACAAAAAAAACATCAAATAGTTAAAAAAATAATCAGCAAGAATAAAATTTCTCTTTGACATTGCGGTTCATTACAAATTATATTATCCAACCAGTTGTTTGTTGTAACCATCCAGAAATTATTTGCAGTCCTTGACTTTCCCAACCAAGTAACCGCTATAAGATAAAACTAAAGACAATTGTCAATTTAGGCTATGGGCTCTATTATAATAATACAAGCAACAATAATTATGCTGGTGATTGTACGATACAACATATTTCCTTCACACACAAATGCAAATTCGAATCTGGAACAACGCAAATAAACGTTAGCGAGTGAGCGCATAAAGACATGTACCGTTTAAATATGTTGCAAATGATTTCAAGAAATAGTTAATGATAATAAAGCTTTAAGCTGAAACAATACGTTTCATAAAATAGTTTGATTATTTCAATCTCATAATGTCCTACTATACTACTATTATTCCGTAAGTGTCATTCCAGAGTGAAAAAGATTTTTCAATTCCTCATCCCTACTCTCTCTTGATAGTGACTACAATCCTGTGCTCTCGTCATATTAACTTTGTTATATATTTCGAATCTCAATTAAAAATAATGATTTTAGTACATATACTCAATTGAATAAATATTGCCAAACAACAACGCAATGTACAAAGAACTAGATGACTACAAATTTTGATTATAATGTAATTTCCGTTTTAAATGAATTTTTAAAAAAAATTTAGGAGACTTTTTGTTTAAATTTCAAACTTTAAAATAACTTGTGTGATGGTTCCAGGATTAGGGAGTTAGTAGTAAGTTAGTACTCGTTTCTCTCAACAAGGCATAAGGTAAGAAGAGAGATTTTAAAACATGTTCTAACAATAGGATTATAGTAATCCGATTATCATTATTATTACTTTCATTATGTAATATCGTGTATTATTTATGAATCTTAAAAAATTGTCAATATTTTGTTGCAATAAAAAACTCAAACTCGATTTGCTCTAATTCCGACTTTACAGGCAATAGTCCCAATAAAATGGGTCATGAGTCCACTGCTACTGTTGCTATCATTGACACAGTACTGTTGAATTGTTTTTGAATATAAATGTTGAAATCCTGAAGACACGGCTTCAAGGCGTTCCCGTCTTTTTGATTTTGACGAACTTGGGTGAGCATGTGTTTTTGTGTTTGAATTGCCATTTCGATTTTCCCGTTGTGTTGTTGATATTGGAATCGACAAAGGATCTTTCATCTTGTGCTTCAATGACGAAGCTAAGAACACACTATCATCTCGTAGTTCATCATCAACATTCTTTGAATCTCTCCGTGATCCATTTAAAGTTGTACTTGAATTTGGTTTAGAATTGATTGGCGTAAATTCTTCTACTAATGTACAACTACTCTCTGAAGCTTCTATACAGTCCAGCCCATCGTTCCTAATAAATCAAAATTCAAAATTACACACAATATTAATGTGTTAACCTAATAACATGAGCTATAAATATAAATATTTCCAAGTCACTTTTCAAATTGCTTAATGCTAATTTTCATGTGCAGTTTAAAGTTAACATCTGCTACTACATCTGTTTCCTTTATTGTTCCTGACCAGAGGATTTAAACTTTCAATTTAACTATATTTCAAATTGTTAATAATGTAACTGAACTGCGATCAAAAAAACAAAATTTGATTGTCTACACTGTAGACTCTATAATACATTGTACTATATAAATACAACATTCATAGCTCATAATAGTAGGGGAAAACCTAGACTGAAAGCCCCAATACTCTATACATTACACTCCGTGTACACGAGTAGGGAAAACCCATCGATTGTCGTAAGCTGTCGTAAAGTCGTATAAATGTAGAGTTTTACCATGGCAAGGCCCTACTTCCTTTTTGTCGGCTGTAGGCCCTGCTTTTCCGACTTTACGACAGCTTACGACAATCGATGGGTTTTCCCCTAGTATGTGTATATTTCAAACTTTGATTAATACGTAAGATTTGTTATTTGTTTTTTGGTTTTGTTTGTAGATATTCTAAGATCTAGTGACACGGAAATTACTAGTAGGATTATAATAATAAAGTAAATACAAATATATGCTTTGTTTTCACTCTTTAACAAGGTATCACCCACAATCACCAGGACGGCGAATTTGTGCCCTTCTGTAAGACTGAAATCTGATTTGCGTCAAGGCCCTATATCCCTTTTTTTTCTTCGCTGCCCCTACACCTAGTGGAGAGGGGCGAAAAGGAGGGGGATGTAGGGCCTTGATTTGCGTTATATAATATTAATACACATAATATTATATGTACATACAACAAAACATAACCCGAGAAACATCCATATTAAATTTTAATACTTATTACTATTAGTAATTCCACTTTAGCAGTTTCAAAAACTGCTAAAGTGGAATTTGTATTTTCCTTGATTGCGCGTGTCTCATACAAGGAAATATCGACTGCAAACGATTATGAAGCATAAAATTGTATGATCCTAGTATTGTTGAACATAAAGTAAATTCAAGTTATAGCATGAAAAAAATTAAATGCATCATCAGTAGCGAGATATTTACTTAACAACTAGAGGTTAATGATCTCTATATAAAAAATAATTGAATTACGCACTTCCTTATAGTACACACAAGCTATCATAATAAATACTAATATGAATGCGCAGAATAAGAGTTTTAATAATTAGCCATAAGTTGCCTATCTCTGAAGCCTTTTTTACTATCATTCTACTATTTACTGCTTCATTATCACGACGCTAGTAAACGCATGTGCCAAAACTACGTTACTTGATAGGTATTTGTGCTTGCCTATGTTCTGTTATGATAACAATCATTCATTAAAAAAGTCAATAGGAATAAAAATAAACATTGCCATACTACGTATAAAAGGACAAATGACGTTGGTTTATGTACATTTGCTGTGTGGTGAAAATATGTCATGCTAATTTCATGTCACATTTGATACATAAGTTACTGATAAGGAAACAAGGATAAAATGCGATAACACTTGCAGATTTTGCACTCTCAATTTGTTCAAGCACGATACCATGTTTCAATAATGAATAATTTATGCGAAAATAAAAAATCGAAACAAACTATAAGAATTAATCAAGCCATCCAGAGAATCGTACCTTGCTTAAAACTGGCACACATTTGTTTATAATGACTACATTTTTCAATATTTTACTCGAATAAGAACAGTGAGTTAAGTTTAAAAATCTGGTTGTATAAACCTAACTATTCGCTTGATAATTTAAATTCTATGTCGTATGCTTTCACATTTGAATAGTCAAACTTTTTTATGTAGTCATACTTCTTGTGTTTTGTCACAAAAAAAAACAGACTATGCAAAATATAAATATAATCGCACAATGTCCTTTTATAATTCTAAATAAAAGTCTTGTCATCAGAAATGTAACATACGACTTGACTTTGCGAACCTCCTTACTATAGCACAACCATTTGTAAGTGAAATAGAAAAGTAATTATATGCTTACGTGGATGAGCGAGACGCCCGTGAATAAGTTGAGCCTGGGTCACTTGTTGAAATGGTATCTCTTAAACTCCCGATGCCCGTTATGAGCTGCCAGCTAAAATATTTTAATGAGTACAGAACGATTATTATTTTATTACAAAAAATTCATCTATAAAAATGAAATGTTTTTCTTTTCTTCTTTGGAGTACAATATTTGAAGAGAATGTATGTAAAAAATCCACTCGCCTGCCGATGCTAGCAGAAGAATTAGATTCAGTTCTACTTTGATGATGAAAATTATTACGTCTAAAAGCAAAAAATGCATGACTGTTAGAAATGTCCTTTTGTTATTCCCAAACACATTTCATAATATTACATGATGTTAATATACAAACAGGATACATAATTATGAATGAAACGTACGGCACTGGAACGGCAACTGGACTAGTTCGACCTTGACGATGTCCGAGCATTGGTGTACCTTTCGACAAGATACTGGAAGAAGAGATATAGGATCCAGAGCCATTGGGACTGCTAGATTTTTGATTTGGACTCGAGTTATGTGTTAGAGGATGTTTGAAAGAAGATGGAGAATGAGTGTGTCCATTTGTTCCATTAGAATTAGGTTGACTATGAAGACTTGTTTGGGAAAGGGCTGGCGATTGATTTGAACCTTGAGCGTTGGGGTGACTGGCAGTAGACTTGTGTTCACTCATCATTAAATGCTGAGCTCCATTACAATCTTCCCACGAGTCATGACTTGTAACTTGAAAGTAAGTAGGCGGATTATCTTGACTTTTATTGCTTTGTGAACTACTGCAAGAATTTAAACTCCAATTTGAACCCTCTGGACTTGTGTGATTCCCTTCACCATCTAATAATACCCCATCTAATTGAATGTCAGAATCATTTCGAACACTCGACACTACAGGTTTGACTGGTTCTTCTTCCCTACTACTAAAATATAAAGTAAACATAGTCCACGTTAACTCATAAACAAACAAACAAAGAGCACATAAGTACACATTTAAAACATTGAGGTATTTTCATACGTCAACAATATGGGCTCAAACTTTAATTAAATTTGCTATTGGAGGAAAATACTTACGTGCTCTCAACACTAAATTCAGTGTCAACAATGTGCTTTAAAAAGTAGAAACAAAAAAAGAGAATTTCTTCTCCTTTATTCAGTCTGTCTTCTAAATTGTGACCAAACAAAAGCCAATCATAAGCCAATGTCAGGTACAAAATCTGTTGGAGAAAGCACACAAAAAATAAGAAATTACCACAAAAGTAGACATTGGGTACGAAAAAATTTACATTATATATAAGTTATAGTAGATAATTCTTTTGTTGTGTTTGGGTAAAATGTAAAATAAATTAATACAAACCTGCTCAGCATTTAAAGACTTGTGAATAGCTCCATCAGCCCATAAAGATAGTCTGAGGAGGGAAACAAACAAAGGAGTACGGTCCCAGCCACTAATACAATGAATTAACAGTCCTTCGTTTTCTCCTTTTAGATACGCCAATAATAATTTCAAATAATTTTGAGTTAAGTGGACTAAATCCCAGTTTCTGTACTGAGACCACTCCAGTCCACTCAAAGAGGCAGTTGTATCATCAGTAGGAACAAATATGTTGGCATCGACATGACCTTGGTTCCATTCAAATATAAGTTCTTCGCCATTGTAGTCATTATCCCGATATTGCTTGAAAAACTCACAACCAGGGTATGGAAGTGAAATTAAATTGAATTCCGCGTAGCGATTTTCTTTATCTACTTTCTCCGATGATGTTACACTGAAATTGTATCAAAATACAGTTGTTCAACATACTTTTGACTTTTGAGGAATGATTCGAGCAAAATCATGTTTTGTAAGCATCCATGGAATGGGGTGTTCAGAAGTACGAGCCGTTATTTTTAAAATGCATGGAATACACATACCGCTGCATATTCATTCAGCAACAACGTAAAAAGTTATTTCATATGCGTAGATTACATTTCAAATGTACTTTAGACTAAAGTCTTTACTACTCACTCACTACTCACGCACAAATGATAAAACTGTGTACAAAAAAATTGTATAGCAGTGGATCTGCACACAGTACTTATTACGTACTACAAATGCACACTGTATATGCACTAAGCAAAATCATACTTAAATGCATACAAATTGAATACGTAATCTAATGATGATTGACAAGTGATGTTGAGTGTAATATAAAAGACGCACATAGAAAACATTGTGTAAAAAATAAACACACGCAGAACACGATTAAATACAAGGGAAAGTAATCAACTTTTGTTTGAGCCAAATGCATTGCAGTTGCATTATGTTTGATACATATACAAGCTTTCGTAATCCGCTTACAGTGTTTACACAGTACAAAGCTCAATAATAATAATAATAAACCAAATTCAGTTTCCTCATTACAGAGATAAACAGACTACAAAAAATATTTGCAGGTTAAGAATTAAAATATGCTACTCTATCTATCTCTATAGGATGTAGAATATAGAGCTTGCACATACTGCAACTTGTATGAAAGTCTAGACATTTCTGAAAGCAAATATACTAGATATGGACTCTAGTAGGATTTATGGTAGATATTATCTATTATCTAGACATAACTGTAGAATGTTTTCGTTTTTTGCGTATTACATTGTTACATGCCATATCATTTGCATATTATATACGAAGTGATGATTCGAAAATTCTGTAATTCTCGAGGGACTTATTATAATACTATCAGAGCAAGAATGAGAAGTAACGAGCATTTCTAGCATAAATTTTTTCAAAACAGACAAAATAAAAGACTCACTTGACTCCGAATTTAACCTTCTTCTTTTCTACCATAAGATCTACAATAGTTTGAACTTGAAACGATTTTAGAAGACGAATATCTTGACTCCTGAAATTTGTGAAACAAATATTTTTCTATGAGTATTTTCTTTTTGGATAACAACAATAATAATTATTATTGTGGTACAGTTTATGCATACAACTGTACAGAATAAATCATACAAAAATTCTCACCTAACACGATCGAAAAGTTGCCAGTTTTGGTCGCTCTGTGTTTCTGGTGCCATTAACTCGTCATCCGTTGGTTCGGGTTCCAAAACTTTATAGTCAGATCCTCCAGAAAAGAAATAATCGAACGATGATCGGCCATAAATTTCTGGTCCACCGCTTAAAGTCGCTGACCTATACATACAGAACATTAGAATATAGGAAATTAGAATGAAAAGTTTTCACTGAAAACTATACATACCAGTACGTTATGATTGATGCTTGTATAAGTATATATGCATTATTTACCGGCAGATATGTTTCTTGTTATAGAGGATAACAGGGACAGGAAAACGGGCTCTGCATCTTGCAAATCGAGCCTTTTTGAATAAGTCTGTCAATGAAATAATCTGTTAAAGGAAATCGGTTAGGTAAATTATAAATATTAACAACTTCAATAGTTATGAGAATCATTAACTTGTACGTGTATACAATCATAATGATGAAAGTCACACTAAAAACAATAGATAATATAGATGCAGCTTTCCAGATCATTTAATTTTGTCTCACCTGTGAATCCTTAATTTTAGATTGTTCTAAATTGCTTTCTTGAATTGGTTGAATGTCCACATGATTTAAAGGAGAATTATGCGAAATGCAGTGATAACTATTTCGATTTTCAATACCATTTGATTCGGATAAATGTATTTTGGATAAATTCAAATCTCCATTCAAACTATTTGATATTCCTTCTACATCTTGATGATTTTTTTCCGTTTCCAAAATAACTAAGCTGCTCGGATAATTTGTACTTAGTTCTCCATTACTATTTTGGACGACCTATTTAAAAACAATATCAAATATAATCTTATTTATTAACAGTTTAAATATTTAATACCAAAATTGCTCATCATGCATCACGAACACTGTCATTGAATTTACATATTCTTTAAACTACCTTGAACTCATCAACATATTTTTAAACGGGAAAATTTCTTTTTCCAAGTAGAATGTTTTTTTTTCCAAGTAAACTTTAAAAATTGCAATGTTTTTTTTTCCAAG